>JASKGM010027358.1:0-27021 GCA_034509205.1 Ceratonia siliqua | reverse complement strand
CAACTTGAATTTATGTCTCTTAACTAATTTTTCTATTTAAAACCAATAATAATGTCATGAAATAATTAAATTATATTGGCTCTAAATCTATAAAATGTGCAATATTTCAGCTCAATTAGTTGGTCACTCCATTCAATGTAGACTGCAATATCTAGATTACCACCATTGAAAGAGTGGGATTCTCCTTTAAGGGAATGGTGGATCTCAAAATAAGTGATTAACTTCAAGTATTGACACTGTTATATGAATTAGAATCAAGTATTTATCAACCTCAAGCTAAAAATGTTACTTTAAACTTTAACTCACACCTATACATTTGTTTGTGGTAAAACCAAAATCTTGATGGAACATGAACTCATGTTCATGTCCATTATGGCCTTTGATATACTAAGGGTAGGACCATTGTATCACGTTGGTTAAAACTCTGTATGTTGGAATCATAGTTGAAGTGAATATCAGGGAGCATGTATCCAAGAAATGGAGTTCATAGTACAAACATTTCTTTTTTTGATTTCAAGAAGATATGTGACAAACCTGGGCCCATTGAATCATGAACTAGCCATTCATCATTCCTTGATACCTTTTATATTTGTTCTAAAAGTATCTAGCCATTTATCGGATGATATCTGAGACTAGGAGACAAAATTGATTTGAGGGGTAAAATGATAATTTTATTTGTACCAATGGATGGCTATGAGGGTTCGTAAACACTCGTTTGCAAACCAATATTGAATATTGACTTCTCATAAGTTTAGGTTTTTCAAGAGTGCAACCATAAATATATGGTGAAATGATTTTATGAATAATGCACCAGGGTTGTCTTAATGAGATTAAAATAATTCTAAAAGTTCATTGGAGCTTGAAATCCCTATGTCCAAACATATTGCCCATCTAGATTTGTTCATTTCAATCCATTTAAGTAAGGAGACAATTTTGATGTAATTTTATGATGGCATTTAGTGTTTTAAGGCTTGTCTTAATTAAGACAAAAGTTGTCTTAATTTGGACAAAACTTATCTTAAGACAAGAATTGTCTTAAGTGAACTAAATGTCATCTCATTTTTTGGACAACATTTTTCTGTCTGAAAAGAGAGAAAAATTGTCTCATTTTTGGACATCATTTTTGTATATCTTAAAAGAGACAAAAGTTGTCTCATTTTTTGACATCAGTTTTGTTTGTCTTAAAAGAGAAAAAGTTTTCTCATTTTAGACAAACATTTTCTTAGGACACAAGTTGTTCTAAGTGTGCTTGATAAGTCTCACTGTAAGAATTGCTTGTCTTAGTTAAGACAAGGGATGTCTTAAAAAGATAAGAATAATTCTTACATTACTTGTCTTGATTAAGACAAGGGAATTTTAATACATGGGATGTCTTAAGATAGGTGTTGTCTAATTAAGATGTCTTGGTTGAAAAAGTCAAATTTGCAATTTAAATTTTGAATTTTGAATTTTGAAATAAGTCATCCTCCAATTTATTAGAGATTTGGTCCACCATTCTTGGCATATTATTTTGACTTGTTCAATTTGAATTATCCTAGGATGTTAAAGTCAAAGTGTGATAGGGTGAGAATTGTAGGGTTATGATTCCTAAGGAGTCCTAAATGCACTAGAAGACTAAGTGGTAAAGGAGAAAACTCTACTATTAGAATTTTAAATTCAAGCACACAAATAATTGGCCAATAGAAAAGCTCCAATTATTTTATTTAAATGCAAATTGAAATAATGAAATCTCAAATAGATAATGGAAGTTATTACTTGATATAATATTAGAAGAAATTTTGTCTAATAAATCTATGAAGGTGGCGTTAACTTGGAAGGGCTCTAGGGTTGTTAGTTTTTGATTACAACTAAAAGGCTTCGAGTTAGGTTAATATAAATTGAGCACTAGCCCTTAGGTGCCCACACAACAACTCAATATACACCTATTGGAGGTGTGAGGCTTATAGAAAAAATACAATAAAGGAGGCATGAGGCTATGATGAAAAATTCAAGAAAGTGTGATGCCATCTTCATTAGTGTGAGGGAGCTTTCCATTAGCCATCAACATAAATGTGAGTTTCACTAGAGTGCCATCATAATATTTGTTGTTTTGTTCTTCTCACCTTTTAACACTAAAGGTCCTTTGGATTGAAAGTATTCACAAAGAATATGTGGTCAGTACGGTTGGTAGAGAAGCTTTCACAACTTCATATAGCTTCAAAGGTATAATTCTATCCCTTCTCAATTCATGCAATTCGTGTATGTTTAAGGTGTTTATCATTCTATTGCATTTTCTTACATGGTGTGATTTTTTTTTTTTCAAAATCCATGCTTGTATCGATATGAGACTTATGATGAAAGACTCCTCTTGAACATAAGAATAAAGAAGCAAGGGGATGACTGGATAAAGGTAGAAAGTGGGTTAACTAGCAACCTAAAAGAGGAATCAAAAGAAGAAATGGTTACCTCTAAAGGAACAAGAGTGAAAATAGCTGGTCATAAGTTGCACAATTAAGAAAAGAAATGTTAAGAGAAAGGAAAAATGAGTACAATAGAAGATATAAGTTGAAGGGAAAGAAAAAGGCCTTAAGAAATGAGGAGGATGGGTCTTCAGAAATTCAAAAAGAAGCCCTTGCCAAAAGCTTCACAAAGGAGAAGGACAAGAAAAAGAAAGTCAGTCTAACTCCAATCAAGAAGTCCAAAAGAACTCCCCTTTTGAGAAAAAGGTCTTTGAACCATGAACATTTGCTACTTTAGAAATATCTCACAATAGTAAGGGCAAAAGTTCTCTAGCTAAAGGGGAATCTGAACCTAGTCTTCTATTGACTAAGGAATCATTAAGCTTTGAGGAAGAATCCTCAAAATCTATAAGCCTAGGATCATTATTTAGTTTAGAAAAAGAAGTTAGCTTTATAAAGAAAGAAGAAGAAATAAAAAAATACCAGGGTAGAGAAAGTTATAGAACAAGAAGAAGATGACGATGAATTCCTTTGATCAGAAAAAGAAAAGGAAAAGAGGTAATGCATGAAGTTTGAAGGATCCCTAAACCAGTGCTCGTAGAAATAGTAGGTCAAAAAGAAAAAGTAGAAAATGTACAAACTCCAGCAATGCCAAAGAATAAGGGAAAAGAAAAAGTGAAGGAGGTTGCTCCTTAAGAGTACACAATGGAAGTCCTACACAAAAAGGTTGAAAGCTTAGTGGATGCTATCCATAAACTTAAGTAGGATGTGAGGCATTACTCTTATAAACTCAATTTAAAGTTGCTAAGCATAAAGACAAGATTGACCAGTTTTTGTTAGCTATACAAGAGCTTGGATGACCCAAAATACCTATAGAGAGAAAGGAGCAAGATTGCACCAAGGAACAAGAGACATGCATGGAACAAGAAATAGAGCCTAATTAAACTCATCTAAACCACCTCAAGACTTTGAGGCCACTCAGCCAGATCCTGTTGTCTTCACCAATGATCCTCAAGCTTCAAGTGATTGATGCCTTAAAAGCATACCACAAGTGTATGGGTCAAAACAAGGAGAATAGGGTAAGCACGAGTGTTGTATCCATAGGGAGGAATTTCAAGTACCAAATTATGCAATCTCCTATATTATCTAGGCAGATCAAACTGAGATAGGAATGCAATGAAAATGAGAAATATGATGATATAATCAAATAACAAGGGAATCTAGGATTGAGTTTCATAATTGAGTTCTATTAATAAGATTGATTCTGATTGCTAATATTTCCTAATTGCAATGATTGGATTCCTTAAGATATGCATTATCCTTTTTCATGGTATAACGCCTTTGCTCACATTAAGCCTATGTCTACTTTTGTGATCACAAATGTTAATGTAAATGCATTAAACTCTCTAGAATCCAAAACAATGTCACAAAGGCTTCCATTTGTTTCTAAAATACATTACCTAGGTCTAAAGAATCCACAAATTAATATTGAACTTCCACTTTTGCTCCATAATTCAATATCTTAGACAAACAATCATTGGCTAGTTAATTGTAAGCATGAAAAATAGATTCAATAGATTGCAATAAGAAAATATCATCCAAACAATCAATTCCAACTCATAATGAAAAGTCAAAGATTACATCCTAAACCTAGAGCAAGAAATCTAGCTACTCAAGATAAACAATGGAGAAGGAGAAGAAGAAGAAGAAGAAACTCTTGTTTGATGAACCCATGAGCCTTTTTTCTCTTAGATCCAAGCTCTTTATTTTGGTAAAATACGCAATGCAAGTGCATGCTATCACTAACAAATAATAAAGTGATGAAATAAGTATCATTCCCATGAGGAGGGTTTCCAAGTACCAAAATTAAATAAATCCCTATATTATCTAAGCAAGCAATTAATCAGATGAAGAATGATAATGAAAACAAAAGTATAAAGAGAATGATATATAAATGACATAAAAGCCTAGGAATGGGTTTCATCATTTAAGCTATTTTATGGACTTGATATTGGTTGTTGATAACTACTGAGATGCAAAGACTAAATTTCCCTAAATACGCTTCATCCTTTGTTAAGGTATACAAACTCTATTCACATTTAACCTATGCTTATTGTCGTGGTCACAGATATCAATGTGAATGCTTTACGATTTATGAAACCCTAGCATTTATCACGATTTACTGAATCTTGACAAATGGTAACAGAGGAGTACATTTATTGTCGTGAGTACACTACCTAAGCTTAATAAATCCACCAACTAACATGAAACTTCAATTTTTGTTCCATCATTTAATGTCTTAAACAAGCAACTCATGGCCAATAATATTGCAAGCATTAAAAACAAATTTATTAAGTTGCAACAGTAAGTGTCTTTAACACAACAAAAACCAACCTATAACAAAAGCATCAATGACTACATCCCACTCCTTGAATAAATATTTAGCTACTCATGGTAGGTAAATCAACATAAAAATCATTCAAGGAATACATTCTACTAATAAAATGCAACAACTGAGATTAGAAGATGTAGAAACTCCTTAATGGCAGACCACAGTGGGTGAATTCTCCTTTTAGATTTGCATCCCAAAACTCTTCAAGAACCAGCTTTAAAGCCTCGATTCCTCTCCTTCTCTATAGTTGTTTTTCACTTCCATAGGTAACTAAGAATACACAGTGTTCTCAGACTTTAAACCTAGCTCATTTGCTGCTCACCAAAATGTTTACGTTTTAGGTCCTGGTTGTGCTTGGTACTGTGCATTTTGGTGGCTGTTCCGGTGCTGTGCATTTTCTTTAGCTTCTTTTGCTTTGTAAAATGGGAAGAATTTAATTAAGAAAGGTATAAAGTGGGGAAATAAAAAATATAATAGTAACCACTTAAATTTTTGAATCACAACAATAAAAGTAAGCAAAACAACTTAAATTAATACACTTAAACTTAATCAAATATGTGTAATAAAATTTCTCATCACCTTGGCAGCCAAATCAAATCTCCTCTATTTTCTCTTAGGTTTTCACCCTTCGCTTTTGAGAAATCTCCCCCAGAGTTTTTTTTTTTTTTTCTGATGTGGGTTTCATGTTTTAATAGTCAGATGCGTGTGGGCACAGTGATAACAATGATTTTTGTACATATAATTGCCCTTATATTTAGTGTCTTAAGGCTCTTTGAAGCTTAATTGTATGATTTTGATCATGTTATGTGAATTTTGGCTCATTTTGGAATTAATTGTTTATTCCAGCAAAAATGAAAATATTAATCATGTTTCTGTATTTTGGGCATATCTCTAATTCTAGACATCTAATTGAGTTTATCCTTATTCTGTAGGAAATCTAAACATATCCCTACAACTTTTTTGCAGAGTCCAAGACTTAATTTGTATTTTTGGAGGGTCGAATTAATCCTAGAAGCAGAAGTCAGGTTGCTGCCCTTTTGCTGGATTACTAGACCCTAGTCCAGTAAATTGCGCATATCTAGAAAATTAAAAGTGTAATTGGGTCCAAACTAACTCCATTAATTAGTTAACATCCATCCAAACAAGTCTTATGCAGAACACCTAATGAAACTACGTTGTTTGGTAGCCAAACCTGGGTTGGAAATTTACTTTGTAAATCTGATGGGTTAGAGGTTGATGTAGTGTTTAAGCCATAACTTGGGTTATACAATGCCGAATTAAGTGAAGTCGAAGTCTATGGATTAAAAGTATATCTTTAACTTTGTATTTGGGGCAATCATGTAATTTCAAATGAGTTAAAGTCAGTTTTTAACTTAGTTCTCAAGGTAGATCCTTAACTTTTTCTTCTTTTTGTTGTTGTTGCCTAGGATGGACATTAATTTGATTTTATATTTTTTTAAATATTTATAATATGTGATATTATGTGGAAATAACATGTCATCTAGGTTAGTACATGCCAATCAAATTAACATGCCATGCATACATTACGTTTTAAATTTAAAAGAGTTTTAAATGAATAAAACATAGTATATGCATATTTTAGCATCAATAAAAGGATGACTAATAAAACTTAACTTTTTCCTACTAAATAAGTTAATAAGGAATTAATTAGGTGCATAATTGATCATTTAGTTATAGGTATATAATTTCCTACTAAAGAGTTTAGCTAGGAAACAAATAAGTCACCTAATAACTAGATAATCAAACTAATCACCTAAGTCTCCAAACTAAAAGGTTTAGTATGGACATGGTTAGGCTTAAAATTAAATAGAAATTTACAAATATTTTCTAAGGCTTAGTAAAGGTTACTAAAATTAAACCTAACTAAAAAGTTTAGAAGGGAAACAAACTTCATAAATGACTTAAGTTTTTCTAAAGTATGCATGCTAGAAAACTTGGTAAATCACCTTAGGGTAATAATAAAAATATTGAGCAGGAGAGAGGGGCTAGTAATCATAGAGGCCATGACATCCAAACGTTAGTCTATTATCATGGGACGTATGTCACTCCCTACAAGTGGGTATACACTTAGATCATGATTGGATTTCACCTAGGTGGAACATTAAGTGTGACTTCTCATAGAAACACACTTAGTGGTATATCTAGATGTGATGAAATGATTAGTTAATCACTCAACATTAATTTATCAATATACTGCCTATAGTAGCTCTGTTGATAGATTAATGGGTTGAAATAAAGGCATTCCTTAACTATGCTAAGTAAGAAGATACTGGGTAGCAAAGTTAAGTGGGAGGGTCCCAGTTTACCTTGCAACAAGTCTTCATAGCCCATAGTTGTTGCTTATCGCAATAAGGTAAATGACCATTGAACAAGTAATATTAAAATATGCTCATGCATACATGTTTAAAAGTCTATTTCATAGCTAGTAGCTTACATTTTAAAATGTATTTTTTAGATATATCCCTAAAAATGAACCCACTGTCTATTATGCTTAAAAAATGCACTTTGAACGATGAGAACTACATTGAGTAGAAGAGAAACCTTAATATTATGCTTAACTATGATAAGGTCACATGGATTTTCTTTGAGCAAACACTAACCCCTTTGACTCCCCACTCTACTAAAGAGGAAATTGAGTATCACAAGATGTGGCATGATGCCAATGCATTGGCTAAGTGCTACATACTAGCCTCTATGACCAGTGTATTGCAACAACAGTATGAAGGCATAGACTATGTTGCTAACATGATGTACCAATTACATGATATTTTTGGCATAAAGAATCAGTTTGCTAAGGTGAGAGCAATCAATGCTTTCAAGGACATAAAGCAAAAGCTAGGGAAGCTAGTATGAGATTACATTCTCAAAGTAATCTCCTGCCTGAGACTGAGCTTCATGGGGCTAAAATTGATCCAGACACTCAAGTGTCTATGATCAAACACAGCCTAAATTCCTAGTTTTCGTAGTTTAAGTTAGACTATGAATTGCATAGTAGGGGCTATACCTTTAGTGGGTTGATGAATGACTTGCAATATGTGGAGGGAGTTCTTGAAAAAAAGAAAAAGCTAAAGGCTGTATATTTTGTGGTAATTGCGCTGAGTATTGTCCCACAAATTGTTTGTCAGTGACTGAAGAATATGAAATTTCAATTTATGATTGTCATGAATTGAATTATAATCAAATTTCTTTGGGTCTTTTACAAATGTTAGTAATTGACGATTATATAATTCGAACAATTCAATTCAAATAAATTTATTTTTTATTATTTTATTAATTTTTTATTAAAAAATTAATAATATTATATCTATATAATAATAATATATTAATATTCAAAAATATATTTATGTTGTGGTTGAGGAGCCTAAAAAGGAAAAGGTGTTCTGGTAAGAAAAATACAAATCCCAAAAAATCGACTGGGCTGAAAAAAAGTCCATGAAGAATAAAGTTTAGAAAGATGGCACCGAGGGAAAGTGTTTCCATTGTGGTGCTAAAGGACATTGGAAAAGGAATTGCAAAGCGTACCTCAATTATGTGAAGAATAAACAATGTATGGGTTTTCTAAATATGTTAGAAGCATGTCTAGCGAATGATTCTACTAAAACCTGGATAGTAGACTCTGGAGCCACTAACCATATTTGTAATTCTTTACAAGGGTTCCAGACAAGGAGAAAGCTGACTGAGGGCTAGTTCCAGACAAGGATGGAAAATAGGACTCTTGTCTTAGCTTAAGCATTGGGAGCCATTACTTTGCATTTTTCTAATATTAGTCTTTAGTTTTAGAAAATGTTTATTATGTTCTTGGCATTTGCAGAAATTTGATTTATGTTTACTGTTTGGTTAATTTTAGATATTCTGTTTCTTTTGGTGATATGAACACCATTTCTATAAATGAAAATTTCATTTGCTCCAAAATTACAAGGAATAATTTATATCATCTAGAACCAATAAATTGGACTGCAAACATTGCAGAAACAAAGACATCTAAATCTAAAAGGGTCAAAGACTCTAACTTAGATCAGAATTATCTATGGCATATGCGTCTGGGTCATATTAATAAAAAGAATACTTGTAAAGGTTGGTACTATTGGGAATATGTTGCCCTAGAAAGCAAGTTATATTTCCCAACTTGATGTAAATATTTTAATATCAATAAATAAAGAGTTCATTTATGTAAGCTTTATTTTCTAGCTATTAAGGTTCATAGATTCTAATAAACCAAAATACATTTGTGTGAGGGTTATGCAAAAAGGTAAATATGTCTCTTTTGGATGAATCTAAAATACTATTCGCAGTTACTAAATAAAGCTGGTCACTCTATTCAATAAAGACTATAATATCCAGATTACCTCCATAGAAAGAATGAGATTTTTTTCTAAGGGAATGATGAATCTCACATCATTGAAGTAGTAAACTTTAGGTAATGACACTATTAAATGAATTGGAATCAAGTGAGATATGAAGTTCAAACTAATACTGTTACTTTGATTTTGAACTCACACACATTGCATTCGCTAGTATCAGAATCGAAATCCTGATGGATTATGTACTTGTGTCCACGACCATTGTGATCTTTGATATACTATGGGCATGAACATTGTGTGACAATGGTCAAAACTCTATATTTTAAGATCATAGTGAAGTGAACATCCGAGAACATAAATCCAAGAAATTGAGTTCGTAGAATTACATCACTTCTGGTGATTTCAGGAAGCCAAGTGACATATCTAGTTCCAATGAAATGATGAATTAGCTACTTAACATTTCAAGATAATTTTAGAAAAGTTCTAAGAGATTATTTGGTCACTTATAGGATGAAATTTGATACTAAGGGACAAAATTGACATAAGGGGTAAAACGATAATTTTACATTGTGTAATGGATGGCTACAAGGGTTCACAAACACTAGGTTTGCAAATTGGACAAATGAATGTTCAACATTGACTTCTCATAATTTTAGGAATTATCAAGAGTGTAATCATGAGTCTTTGGTGAAATGACAAATAAAATTGGATTATCTTAATGAGATTAAAATAATCACAAATTTATTGTAGCTTGAAATTCCTATGTCTAAACATATTCCTCACCTAGCTTTGGAGAATTCAATCCACATTAAGTTGAAATAAATTCAAGATGAAGTTAATTGATAGCACTTTAGCTAATGTCTTTATGAAGATAAGAATTATTTTAGGACCAATATTGTTCTAAACATGCTTGAAAATGTGAGAAACATTTTTTTTCACTAAAAAGATAAAAATAATTCTTACAGTAGTTGTCTAAATGAAACAAGTGTTGTTTTAATTAGACAATGAAATTTTAAGACAAATGTTTGTCTTAATTAAGACAAGTGTTGTTTCAATTTAGATAACCTTTATCTTAGTAATTATTTTTGGTTTAAATATGTTAAATTAATATTTGAATTATTCAAATATTTAATTTGAAGAAGTTGATTAAAATAAAATTATATCTCCATTTGATTAGGAATTTTGGCTATAGCATTTTATTAGGATAAAAATAATTTAATTATTTATTTATCCTAGTATTGTTGCAAAGTTTGAATTGTTCAAACTTATGAAACAACTTCCTCCCTATGTGATGGAGAGGTGTACGACCATAGGAGGGGAATTGGTCTTTGACATGGCCAAATATATTCCTTCTTACTAGCCGTGAGTATTGCTTTGAGTTTTGTTTCTTCCTGTTTGTAAGCTTAAATGTTTTTAAAATTTTTAAAACTCATGTTTGTATCATAAACACTTACGGATAACAACTAGATTCAACAAGTAATCTACTAGAAATGATTGAGTGTTCTTTACTAATTTGTGAGTCTTGCATTAAGGGTAAAATGATTAAAGTAACTTTTAACGCTTAGTAATAGGATGCAAAATGTTCAATACTTGGTCCACACAGATGTGTGTAGATCAATGAACATTCAAGCTAGATGAGGTTATGTCTACTTCATAACCTTTATAAACGATTACTTACAATATGTTGTTGTGTATTTAATGCACAACAAGAGTGATTCATTAGAAAAGTTCAAGGAATTAAAGGCCAAAGCTAAACAACAACTAGGCAAACCTTTGAAACAACTTTGATCAGATCGAGGTGGCGAGTATTTTTCTAATGAGCTTCAGCAGTATATGGTTGATAATGGAATTGTTTCCAATTTATCATCACGTAGAACACTTCAACAAAATGGGGTTGTTGAAAGAAGAAATATGACTCTTTTAGAAATGATGATATCCATGATGTCCTATGCTGCCCTCCTAGAATCAGTTTGGGATATTGTATACAAACAGTAGCATACTTGCTAAACTTTGCTCCATCAAATTCTATATCTAAGACACCAAGGGATCTATGGATAGGACATAAACCATCTTTACGTCATTTGTGAACATAGGGTTATTCGACACATGTATATATGCTT
Organism: Ceratonia siliqua; assembly: GCA_034509205.1. NCBI lineage: Eukaryota > Viridiplantae > Streptophyta > Magnoliopsida > Fabales > Fabaceae > Ceratonia > Ceratonia siliqua. The sequence continues at coordinate 15,749 of JASKGM010027358.1, read as the reverse complement.
AAGTCCATTAAGATGGAACCAAAGACAGAAGTATATTTGTTTGTAGGATGTTCTAGGGTACTAAGGGGTATTACTTCTAGCGCACCCTAGATAAGAAGGTATTTGTTAGTGAAAATACAACTTCCTTAAAAGAGGGCTTTGTGGGAAATCACAAACCTTGCAACAAAATTATTCTAAAAGAACAATGTGGTTAGTTAAATTCAAAATTTGATTATGATGAAGTCATAGTAAGCTTGGATTCAAGAGTTGAATCTGACCCGATGGTACTCCATCGTAGTGGGAGGAGGGTTCCTAAACAACATGACATACACATGGGTCTGGGAGAGCACATGATAGGTCTCTCAGATGAACAAGAATCTGATCCTATTACATACAAGGATGCCATCAGCGATATTGATGCTAAACATTGGCAAAAGGAAATGAGATCAGAGTTGGAATCTATAGATTCCAACAAACTCTTGACTCTTGTAGATGCACCCGAAGGGACAAAACCTATTGGGTGCAAGTAAATCTATAAAAGAAAGAAATGAGTTGATGGGAAGGTAGAGACCTTCAAGGCTAAACTAGTGGCTAAGGGCTATACCCAAAGGGAAGGTATCAACTATGAAGAAACCTTATCTCCAGTCGCAATGCTCAAATAAATTAGGATCTTATTATCCATAGCTACACATATCAATTATGAAATATAGTAGATGGATGTCAAGACTGTATTTTTGAATGAGGATCTTGAAAAGCACATTTATATGGCTCAACTAAATAGTTTCATTGAAAAGAGTCTAAAGCATAAAGTTTGCAAATTGCATAAGTCCAAGCTTCCAAGTCTTGGAATATAAGATTTGATGTTGTTGTAAAATCTTATGGATTCCAACAAAATGCAGATGAGCCTTGTGTTTATAAAAGGATATAGGACAACAAAATTATCTTCCTAGTACTCTATGAAGATGACATTCTTCTCATTAGGAATGATGTAGGAATGTTATCTATAGTAAAAAAATGACTGAATCAACAATTTGAAATGAAGGATTTAGGGGAGGCTAGCTATGTTCTTGGGATCAATTGATAAGAGATGGAAAGAATAGGCAAATAGCTTTATCTCAAGTGACTTACATTGACAAATTGATAACAAAGTTTGGCATGCAGAATTCCAAAAGGGGTTTTACACCCTCTAGGCATGAGATCAAACTTTCTAAGGAGCAATCACCCAAGACTCCTTAGGAAGTTGAGTAAATGAGATGAATTCACTATGCATCAGCTATAGGAAGTCTCGTGTATGCTATGCTTTGCACTAGATAAGACATTTGCTTTGTAGTTAGTTGGTTAGTGGGATTCAATCAAACCTTAGCATGGAACACTGGACTACAATTAAGTGTATCTTTAAGTATCTACGTAGAATGAAGAACTTCATGCTGGTATATTCTGGAAGTGACTTGGTTCCATCTGGTACATTGATTTAGATTTCTAGTCTGATGTGATTCTAGGAAATCAACACCAGGCTCATTTTTTACTCTAGGTGGTGCAGCCATAGTTTGGAGCAATGTAAAACAATCTTACATTACTAACTCCACCATGGAAATGGAAAATGTTGCAGCTTATGAAACTGCAAAGGAAGTTTTTTGGTTATGCAAGTTTCTTAAAGATCTTGAGGTGGTTCCAAATATGGATAAGACAATCATCTCATACGCGTATAGTGTGGGAAAGTGGTTATTATCAAAATAACGACTAAAAGGAATATAGCTTATCTGCTTACAAATAATCTTTCATAGAAGAGCTTCAAGGGTCACCTAGAAGGACTAAGGATTAGGGACATGTCATACTTGCTTTAGGTTAAGTGAGAGATTGTTAGGAATATGTTGCACAAGAAAGAAAGTTTATTCTTGAATCATGTTGTAAGGATTAAGGAACCTAGATTCTAACTGAACCAAGATATATTTGCATAAAGGTTATGCAAGGAGATATGTATCTTTAGATGAATAAAAAATATTATTCAAAGTCGCTGCATAAAGCTGATCACCTTATTCAATGAATACTACAATATCTAGATTACCTCAATTGATGGAATGAGAATCTCCTCTGAAGGAATGATGAATCTCAAATCACTAAAGTTGTTAACTTCAAGTATTGACATTGTTATATGAATAGGAATCAAGTAAGAAATCAAGTTTAAGTTAATACTGTTACTGTGAACTTGAATTCACACTCATGCACTCGCTTGTGGTAGAACCGAAATCCTGTTGGAATGTGGACTTGTGTTCATGTCCACTATGATCTTTGATATACTAAGGGTGGGACCATTGTATCTCATTGGTCTATATGTTGAGATCATAGTTGGAGTGAACATTTGTGAACATATATTCAAAAATTGAAGTTCATAGTACAAATATTACTTCTAGTGATTTTACAAGATATATGACAAATCTGGGCTTAGTGAATGATGAATAAGCTATTTAGTATTTATTGATATCTTTTAAACATGTTCTCAAAGTATCTGGTCACTTATCAGATAAAATTTGAGACTAGGGAACAAAATTGACATGGGGGGTAAAACGATAATTTTACCTTTTGGCAATGGATCGCTATGAAGGTTCATAAACACTCAGTTTGCAACTGGACAACCAATATTAAATATTGGCTTCTCATACTTTTAGGTTTTTTAAGAGTAACCATGAATCTATGGTGGAATGATTTCATGGTTAATGAACTAGAGTTATCTTAATGAGATTAATAATCCCAAATTCAAATGGATTCCCCATCTAGCTTTGTAGAATTCAATCCATTTAAGTTGGTAGAACATTTTGGTAAGTTTATAAGATGACATCTAGTGTTTTTAAGGCTTCTCTTAATTAAGACAAAAGTTGTCTTAATTTAGACAAAACTTATCTTAACGCAGGAGTTGTCTTAAGTGAACAAAATGTATGTTTGAAAATAGACAAAAGTTATCTCATTTGGGACATTATTTTGTGTCTCATTTTTAGACACATTTTTGTGTATCTCATTTTTGGATAAATATTTTTTTAGGATAAGAGTTGTCCTAAGCGTGCTTGATGGTATAAGAACTATTTGTCTCAATTAAGACAAAGGTTATCTTAAAAAGGCAAGTACAAATATTACATTGTTTGTCTTGATTAATACAAGAGTTGTTTTAACTAGACAAGGCATGTCTTAATTGTGACAAGTTTTGTCTCAATTTAGACAACCATTGTGTTGATAAAAATTCAAAACAAATCAACCTTGAATATCTCATGGAAGATTTTAGCCAAATCACTTATATAATTAAATTTGATTTATTCAAATTAATTCTAAGTGGTTAAGAGTCAAAGTGTGTTCGGATAAGAATTATAAAAGAGTTATGATTCCTAAGGAGTCTCACGTGCATTAAAAGACTAAGTGGTTTTATTTAATTATTAAATGAAATGATGAAATATCAAATAAATAATATATTATTTGATATAATATTAGATATAATAATATCTAAATTCTTTATGTAGGTAGCATCTAAATTGTTGAGTAATTAGGGTTGTTGGTTTTCAATACAACTAAAAGACTATGGGTTAAGGTTAATATAAATTAACACTAACCCCCTAGCTGTCCACACACACAAGAGAGGCACATCAAGGGCGTGAGGTTGAGGCAAAAACTTGAGGGAGTGTGACTCCACCAATATTGGAGCAAGGGAGTTTTCCATTTTACAATCATATTAATATACACAGGAGTGCCATGATATTTTCTATTATTTGTTCTATTAACCTAATTTCACCACAGGTTTTTGGATTAAAATAATTCACAAAGGATAAGTAGTCAATACGGTTGGTAGAGAAGTTATCATAATTCGTGGGCTTCAAGAGCTATGATTTCATCCCTACTTGTTTCATGCTAATCGTGTATGCTATATGTGATTAATCATTCAACTGCATTTTCAAGTATGTTGTGGTTTTTTTTTTTAAATCCATGCTTATGTCATTATCACATAGGCTTTTCAACTAGATCCAACATGAAAAAGAAGAGAATAAAACCATTCAATAGCTGATGTACAGAGCTTATACCAGAGAGATTCAAATCCTCCATTATGCCATTACTAGTTTAATTATCTTTAGGATATGTGAACTTACTTGTATTCATCCATATCTTGTTGAGAGAGTTTATTGGGTTGTCTATGAAGCAAAATCTAATCTTATGAGAGTGATGCCTCTAAAACATACCACAAGAATATAGGTCATAAAATGCAGAATAAGGTAAGAAATAGTATCATATCCATAGGGAGGAATTTCAATCACCAGAATTATAGAACCTCCTAAATTATCTAGGAAATTAGAATGGCAGTACGAAATATGACAAGATAAATCTATAAAAGAATTATATGACAAAGGATTCTAGGACTGGGTTTCATCAATTGAGTTTTGTTAATGAAATTGGGACTAATTGTTGATATTTTCTTAATTGCAAAGACTAGATTCCTTATAATATGTATTATCCTCTTTCAAGTTATAACACCTATATTTATATTAATCTTATGTCTACTTTCATGATCATAGCAATTAACATAAGCTCATTAAGCTCACTGGAATCCAAATCAAATGTCACATGCATCTATTTCTAGATTACACTGCTTGAGTTCAATAAATCCACAAACTAATATTGGACTTCAACTTTCATTCCATCATTCAATATCTTAAACAAACAATTCATGGCCAATAAATTACAAGCATTAAAAATTGATTTATTTTATTGCAATAAGAAAATATCATCCACACAACCAGTTCCAACTCAAAACAAAAACATCAATGACTACATCATAAATCCTATAATAGAAATTTAGCTACTCATGATTAATAAACCAATCTGAAAGAGATTCAAGGAAAGCATTTGAAATAAAATGAGACAACTAAGTTTAAAAGAAAATAAAGAAAAAATATTCAATAGTAAGAAGATGATGAACACCTCTTCCTTTTAAATTCGCAGTCCACTTCTCCTCTAAGACTAGTTGAAAGTTCTCCTTCCTTCTACCTTCTCCATCAGCTATTTTCCACTCAAAACCTCCAAAAATGAATCTTGATTGTCCCTAAGCAAAAGATAAAACCTAGTTCGCTTCAGCTTACCCAAAACGCAGTCCTTTTGGTTTTAGAGAATGCTGCTGCATTTTGCTTAAATACTTATGCTGTGCATTTTGGTGTTGTGTTCCAACCTCCTTTTCCTTCCCAAAAATAAAATAAAAATTAGAATAGTAAAGGTACAAAGAGGGAAAATAAAAGATATTAACAATAAGTGCTTGAAATTCTAGATAGAAACATGTAAAACATCCCGAATAGCATAATAAAACCAATGAAAATATGTAGAGGAAATTCTCACATCAAATGCCCCCAATACTTGAATGTTTTCTTGTCCTCAAGTAAGGGAAACCAAAAATACAAATGTGCAAGACATCATTTAGGCTTAACTAGTCACACTTGGAAGGTACCTATTATGTAAACATCAAATTATTAAATCAATACACAACAATAGCAAAGCATATGCACTTTCTCTAGTTCAAACATCCATACATCATTCCAAACTCAATCATGCTCATCATTCAACCATCACAATTAACTCATGCAATAACTCAACTTGTAATCATCCCTTATCAATTGTCAAGCCAGCATACTAGAGATTTTTTTTATTTGATTTTTCTTTTTTGTTCTTTTCTTTTCTCTTTGTTTGTTTGTTTCTTTATTCCTTCTTCTTCTTCAAGTTGTCCTTTTGATGTGAATTCAAACATTTTTTATGAATGCACCTGGTTACTCAACAAGTCAAACCCTTAAAGTGCTTTGTATACTCATGTTTCAAGTTGTTGTTTGATGTAAAAATAAACATTAGTGATGAATACCCCTAGTTACTAAGAACTCAAAATATTGGAGTAGATGGAACTTTGCAAACATTTATTTATTTAACTATATACTCTTAACTTAAAGGAGATAATCAGAAGAGAAGCATTCCATTCATCTTTTATGCACAGTCAAATAGTAAACACAACCTTGCAAGGAAATATGTACTTCACTAGTCCTAAAGAATCCAAATATGCTTAATCCTGCTTTATAAGATATTGTTTATCCTAAATCAAAATTCCATTGCTTGAATAATGGGGAACCTAAAATTGTACTATTAGTCTTAAATCAGTCTCAAACATATGTCAAAGTAAGTTCATCTTTTCTTTTCACATGCAATTCTGGTTTGAAGGTAATGAATATAATTTGAAAAAAAAAATTCTCTAACTAACCAATTACCTCAATTCAACTATGAAATAGCACAATTCACTTCAAAATGCAATTCATCAATATCAGTCCACTCCCTTAAACTTAAATTGTACATTGTTCTCAATGTAAAGGAAAGGAAAAATAGAAACTAATACTCCCTTATTTACAAAGGCTGAAACCGTAATTGCACAGAGGCTTCTACTTTCTTGAATTTTTCAAAACCTATAGAGAAAAACCAAAGGGAAAATGGGGTACATCATTAAGAACTCAAACCTAAATGGAAAACATAATTCAAAACAGAAATCAAAACCAATAAAAAAAAAAGAGAAAGAAATAATTGGGTTACCTTCCAAGAAGCGCTTGTTTATAGTCATAAGCTTGACTTTCATATCCTCAATTGTAGGTAGTATTATGCAAGGGATAGTGTAGGGTGTAGTTGTTTATCCTAAGTGTTTATTGTACAAGCATGGATTTAAAATTTTTTTAAAACATTCAAGCTTGCAAACAGCCAGAAACAAAACACATAGGCAAATAACTCATGGCTGGTAAGAGAAGTAAAATAAATAAAAATTCTACATACCTCTTGTAGTCACTTTAATCTTGCAATTTGATTCCCAACCAAGCGCACTAATTATCTATTCTTTAGGAAGCACTAATCCATGGAACTTATAGTGAATCGGCTTAGTGGTTAGAATAAACAAAAGATGAAAGAGAATAATTAATGCTTTCAAAGTAAATTAAAAAGTATTCCACTTTGTTCCTCTAGTATGGTGTGAAGAACTTTATAGTGGTACACTAAAGAATTTACTTTTTCTCTTTCTCAAACATTCATTTGTCTGGCCACGAGAGGGAGATGTTGCATATATATAGTATGCTAACCCTAAGTCATGTGAGAGCATTTGAGTGTAATTCAAAAAATTAATCCCTAATCATTAGGGATTTACATGCCTACTGATGAGGAATATTAGATAATCAAATTATTGAATGATTTATTAATTAATAATCATATTATTAATTTTGATAATAACATATTTTATCTAACAATTAAATAAAACATGTGTCGCATTTTAATTAGTCATGCTTGAATTAAAAAATTCAAATAAATAAATTATACTTAATTAAATCCCTTTGACTTAGTTAGTTTCCTAATAAATGTAGGTTATCTAAGAATTAAAACTCTTTTAATTTCCAACCTTTATTCATTTACATAATTAGGATAATTGTGAGGGAATATATTTGACCATGTTAAAGGCTAATTCTCCTCCTTTGGCCGTATACCTCTCCATCACATGGGGAAGAGGTTGTTTCACAAGTTTGAAATATTCAAACTTTGCAACAACAATAAGATACATAATTAATTAAATTAATTTTATCCTAATAAGATGCTATAGCCAAAATTCCTAATTAAATGAGAATTTAATTTAATTTTAATCAACTTCTTCAAATTAAATATTTGAACAATTCAAATATTAATTTAAAGTAGTTAAACCAAATATAGATACTAAGATAAAGGTTGTCTAAATTGAGACAACACTTGTCTTAATTAGGACAAACCTTTGTCTTACAATTGCATTGTTTAATTAAAACAACACTTGTTTGAATTAAACAACTAATGTGAGAATTATTTTTGTCTCTTTGGTGACAAAAACGTTTCTCTCATTTTCAAGCATGATTAGGATAACATTGGTCCTAAAATAACTCTTTGTCTAAATTAAGACAACTCTTGTCTTAATAAAGACATTAGGTAAAATGCTATTAATTAACTTCCTCTTATGTCTATTCAAACTTAATGTGGATTGAGTTCGCCAAAGCTAGGTGGGGAATACATTTTGACATAGGAATTTCAAGCTCCAATAAATTTGGGATTATTTTAATTTCATTAAGACAAGAGTTGTAGTCATTTTACTAAAGACTTGTGTTTGCACTCTAGATAATTCCTAAAATTATGAGAAGTCAATGTTGAACATTGATTTATCTAATTTACAAACCTAGTGTTTGTGAACCCTCGTAGCCATTCATTAACACAAGATAAAGTTACCATTTTATCCCTTAAGTCAATTTTGTCCTCTGGTATCAAATTTCATCCAATAAGTGACCAGATAATCTTTTAGAACTTTTCTAAAATTATTTCGAAATGATAAGTTACCAATTCATCATTTCACTGAGCCCAAATATGTCACTTGTCTTCCTGAACTCACCAGAAGTGATGTATTGCTACGAACTCCATTTCTTGGATTCATGTTCCTGGATGTTCACTTCCACTATGATCCCAACATACAGAATCTTGACCAATGTCACACAATGGTCATGCCTGTAAACACTGGATTTTGTCCAAGTACAATAATAAAAAAAAGGGTAGTAAAAAATAATATTAATAGAAAATATTAATAAAAAATAAATGATAAATATTAGTAAAAATATTAATAATAAAAATTGAAAAAAATAATAATAGAAAATAATAAAAAGAAAAGTGAAAAAAATTGTTATTAATTAAAACAGGAAAAAAAAAGAGAAGAAGTTTAAAAAAAAACCAAAAAGGCCAATAAACAAAAAGCCCAAACTCTAACCAATAAAAGCCCAGGTCCATATCCCAACCAGACCCAGTCCACCTCCCAATCGGCCAACCCATTTCAAGCCCAGGAACCGGATCCAATAACCCTTATCCCAGTTGTTCCCCCTTAACCCTAATTTTCCCAAATCACGCCTCCAGACCCCGCGCCTCTATACGGTGGCAGAAACCATGCGCAACAAGGCCACCTCTGATCACGGGATTTACCTTCCCCCTCGCTGCTGATTTCGGGATTTCCTCTGCACCACGCAAGTTTCCTATCCTCGACCATAAAAAGGGGTGAAGAAGCAAATAAAAGGGGGTCTTGAATCAGAAATGGGGAGGAAGAGAGGGGATCGACGACAGAGTACAAGTTTTCGAGAGCACGAAACTGAGATAGAAAGAGAGATCGCGATGCCGAGAAATGAAAAAAGGGGATTTTGCTAGGGAAAAGGGGCGAATAGATAGAGAGAGAGAAATTAAGAAGCTAGAAGCACTGAGCTGAAGGAACAGTGAATCAAAGAGTGGCCAAATCGAGTTTCATTTTCTTCGAAGGAAATTAGTGATAACCATACCGGTAAGTGCCTCTCAGAGTACAGGTGTTTATTGTTCAAATTTTAGAGACTTGGATTGTAGAAATTCTGGCAACCATATTAATTGCTTAGCTTGAATTCCTCTATTACATGGAGTTTATAGCCACCCTTATTTGGGATTCCTTTTATGCTTTGATATTTTCTTGCTGCGGTTTGTTGAGAATTATCCCATGTCCTTTATCTGATAGTTTCGTGCTTGGTTCATTTTTTTTTGTTACGATTGTTCTACGCATTTCAATCTTCCTTTTAAAATTATCACTAATTTAGTTTAAATCTATTTGATGTTTGAGGTATGTTTTAAACACATTATAGCTGGTATTTTGGGATAATAGGGATTTCGGGGTACTAGTGTTCTGATGCCGGGGATGTGGGTCTCCTAAATTTGCTTCCGAGATAGTTTATTGGCAGTTGAGGTTACAGAAAATCAATTATAGTTCAATATATATATTTGAATTATGATTGCTGAATTATGACTAAGGCCATGAATTGAAATCTATTATATACTGGTTAATGCCTCAATCTATTTAAAACTGATCCTAAAACGTGTAATTGGCTTGGCTTAAAATCTATGTACTCAAACTCAACTGGCCCATGTTGGTGATCTCATTCTGATGCAGAATCAGTTTTTGGCCTAAGTTTTAAAAGAAGCTTTGATTAACTGGAGTAAGCTTAGTATAGAGAATGATTAGTATTGCCATATTGATAAGAAGGGGGATGGATGGTGTCGTGGGTCCCGAATCCTGTTTAGATTGCCTGGGTGATGGTTCTGTCAGGTGTTCATTGACTGTGATGTCACGTTTCTATTCCTGGGATATCATTGTGTTTATAAGCTCAATGCCATGGGTTTGCATAGCTTTATCTGTAGGTTTCCTGAAAGCATGAAATTTTCCTTCATAGCATTCTAAGCCCAAGAGTCACAAGGGGTTTAAGTTTAGTGGGTTCAAGGCCTAGTAAAAATGTTTTCAAAAAGGGGTTCGAAAGACCTAAATAAATAAAAGGGAAGAAGGGGAAATAGTTTCCATAAACCCATGAATCCAATATCATTTTTAGAGGGCCAATTACTTTTAAATAGCTCTAAAGGCTTAATCAGTTTATTTGACGAGGGTTTTATATATCAACAGAGAAATTTAAAAAACCAAGTAGTTAGATTTTAATCAAAAATATTTCAAAGGCCTAAGATTATTTTGTGGGTCCAAGGCCCAGAAGTATAAAAAAAAAAAAGCGTCATGGTCAAGGGCCCAATGAGTGTACTCCAAATAAGATTCTAAAGGGCCAATCAAATTTCAATGGAAAAAAAAAAGCCCAACGGTCAAGTTAATTTTTGGATATTCCTTTTGAACCCCAATATGTTTATAAATTTGAATTTGGGTCCCAATACTTTCAAAAATTTAAATTTGACCCCTATACTTTTAGAAATTCAAATTTGACCCCGATACTTTCAAAAACACTACTTTAAATCTTAAACATTATGTGGAGAAATATTCTTCCATCTTGTTCAAGCTTTATGTGGAAATTCATTTCTCATACTATCTTCACTCATCTGAACATTATGTGGGGAAATATTCTCCCATTCTATCTAAGCTTTATGTGAAAATGTATTTTTTCGTAATCTCTTTATTTTTTCAAACATTATGTAAAGGATTAATCTCTCATTTTGTAGGATTCTATATGGAAACCCAACTTCCCATATTGTCTTAATCCCATTTAGGGCAATTTTTAATTTAATTAATTCGAACTACATGGACTTTTATCCCTTAAGGGTACGTAGGCACTTACACAGTAAGACAGGTCCAATTTTCTTATTTCTTTATTTTTCTTTCAAAATTAAAATAATACAAAGGGGTAATTCAAACACAATAATAAATTTAAGCACAAACAAATTTAGGGTAACCATCCTTAGGGATGGGCGTTGTGGGGTGCCTAACACCTTCCCCACACATAATTAGACTCCCGAGCCTATCATCTGGTTTCAATGGCCAGTTTTTGGATTTTTAAAGGATCTCAATTATCCTTATAATTAATTGGTGGCAACTTTAATTTTTATCTCTGTATTGTATTTTTCCCTTTTATCGCCTTAGGGTCACGACGGTGCAATTTTTCCCATCCGTCACATTGTGGCAGTTTGGCGACTCCACTGGGGATTTTAGAGAGTTAAGCCCTTAATAAAATTATTTGTGCTTCATAAAATAGACATGTGATACCCCTTTGTTTTTATGATATTTCTTTGAATTGCTTTAGCCTGTAATATATATATGATTTAGCAATTAGTTATCTGTTATATGAGTGGTTGTTTACAGCTTTCCTTATTGCTTAAAATGTTGGAACTTTAGGATAGATGATGATAAATGCCATATTTGTACACCCTAGGGTAGATGACAAAATACTTGCTCTATTCTGTTGGTTTTGGGTTTCCTTTTCTGGGTAAATACTATGAGCAAAATTCATGTGCTCTTCACACACACTGTGCAACATACACTACCCTTGGACACACATTTGGGCCCTATACCCAGGTCTATGAAGCCTCATGTTAGAATTAGAGGTAGCGTAATGATACCTAGTGGGATTTATTCTCCCGGGTATTCATGAAAACCTTCGCTCGGATTGTTAACTCACTTGTTCAGTTGGTTGCATATGGAGGTTTCGTCCACCTGTGTAATACAGCTAAAAAGTTGAGATCCTTGCTGTTTCAGTGGGGGTAATCTGTTCTAAAAGACCATTCCACTAGGATGATAAATCTACCATGAAGCCAGTGCACTATTAATTTAACCCTAGAGGCTACCTTGTAATTAGGGCTTGACCATTCGAGATACATATATTTACCCTAAAGCCGAACAAAATAAAACAATGAAGAGTATATTCCGTCTCCTCTCTCAATTTATTTAACTACTGCATTTCATTGCTTTGAAAAATCAATCCAAACAAAAAATGAAAAATATAATTAAAAAAACAAAAACAGAAAAAATGAAGAGAGTTTTACAAGACTTGTGTTGTTTTCAAAAATGACATTCTTATCATCTTTTATTACCATTCTAGGGTTTTATGTCAATATCCTTAAATCATTGAAATAAAAAAAAAATGGCATTAATTATACATGTTTTAGACAATGCCTATGTGACAGTTTTATACCCCCTTAGGACATTTGTTAACCGTGTTCTTCCTCTGTAGAGTATTGTACTCTCAATAGGGGCATGGATGAAAATGAAAAATTTAAATGCCAATATTTTCACAATAAAAATTTCAATGATTTGAGGAATGATACTAAACCTTTAATGGTAAGACTTTAACTAAAATGAATTTTTTTGTTTTTTTAAAAAAATACCTTTGCGCTACCTAAGAAAGCTCTGACCAAGCGTTCCCAATCGCTTAAGTGAGTACATACACAAAATCTGGTGCCATGTCGATTGAATAGTCCAATATTGAGAGCATTCAGAGGTTAGAGGCTCGGATGGACCAAATTCAAGATCAGTTGGCCTAATTCATGGATCTTATGGCTAGTAATATGAGGGATGGAAGTATGGCCCAACCTTACCCAGAAGTGCTCCATTTTGGCCAAACCTCTGGCATCCCTATGATGGCTAATATCATACCTCCATCACCAACGGGTGTTAGTCCTTCGGGTGAGGAACGAAATACTATGAATGGACTACCTAAGAGGTGTAATTATGGCCAAACACTGCTCATACTACCCTAGTCAGTATAAGAAAAGAGGCTCTTGGATCAAGTTCTCATATTAGAAGAGAAAATGAGAGCAATGCGGGGGCAGGGCTCATTTGGAATAATCAGTGCAAAGGAGTTGAGGTTAACTCCTCAAGTGAATATCCCGAAGGACTTTAAAGTCCCAGATTTGCAAAGTATGATGGGACCACTAATCCCCAATTCCATTTGAGGTCCTATTGCACGGAGATGGCTGTGGCAGGAGACGATGAGAAGTTATTACTGAACTTCTTCCATAAAAGTCTCACTGGGGCAGCGTTTCAATGGTACATGTTATTGGATCATTCTTGAATTAACAGGTGGGAAGATCTAGCATATGCTTTTCTTAGGCATTACCATTTTAATTTAGATACTACTCCCACTAGGGAACAACTGCAAGTCATGCAGAAGAAGGATAAGGAAACCTTCAAAGAGTACGCCCAGAGATGAAGGGCATTAGCAGCTGAAGTCCAATCACCAATGACTAATACCGAGACTTGTTCCCACTTTTTAGGAATGCTGGAAGCTCCCTATATTGGCCTCATGGCAGGAAGTGCCTTCAGAGATTATTCTGACCTCATCAAAGCAGGAGAAAGAATGTTAATAAAGGCTGGAAAGATACCGGTCGAGAATGATGAGCCTGTAAAACAAGGTCAAAAGAAAGGTTTCTTTCAGAAAAAAAGAGCTAGAAGTTGGGTATATTCAAGCGCTGATGCAAGGGCAAAATCCTCCATGAAATCGGTCAACCGGGAACGCCGAGCCATTTCCTAACTTTCAAATGTCAAATAGCAAGCTTTACAGTAGGTTATTTGATGTTTGTGCCATAAGCCCAGTATTGGTTGAGCCGTTCCCGCCACCTTACCCACCATGGTATGACTATTATGCCTAATGTGCATATCACTCCGATATTACTGGCCATACAATAGAGAATTGCAAGGCATTTAGGAAGCAAGTTATGAACCTGCTTGAGCATGGTGCCATCACACTGGATCAGAATGGCTTAAGCATCAATATCGATCCCTTTCCTTGCCATGAAGGGGATGGTTTAGTCAATTCCATCATAGGGGATTATGAGAAGTGAGACTGTCAAATCAGGCTGGATCAAGGGAGCTAGCTTCTTAATTGCTGTAATACAAAGTGATTCACAGTATTTACACTATTTAGTGTTATTTAATTCTAGTCTGGACTCATCTGGCTGAAGTCCAAAGCCATTTGATTTTTTAAGCATGGACCCTATCTTGTCCTTTGAATGAAAATTTACAAATCAATATTTTATTCAATTCTTCATTCCGGATTTAGATACTCTTGTTTGTCATAATAATTCCCTCATTTAGAGAAATCATTCTCTCAATTTTTCTCACAATCTGAAGATTTTACAATGTCTATTCATTGATTCTTATGTTGAAATGGATATGAACATTTATACCTTCAAGAAAGAGCATAATGAAAATGGGAAGTGATAAGTCCCAATAATGTGGGAAATGAAAATTATAAATTTGGCAAAAAAAAAAAGAAGAGAAAATATGCAAAAAAACTGAACTAGTGATTCTTGATTCAGTCCAAAAAAAAAAAGACCTGCTAAGTCGAAAACCCAAAATTTCAGCTTAGGCAAAAGTTAGGGTTCAGTTGAAAAGAACCTGTGCTCAAAAGAAATCGGGTGATCAAGTAAAATTTGAAATCCGAACATTAATGCAAGAAATTGCAAACAGGGCAAGTTTGCTATAAGATATCACTGTCATCGAAAGTATGTTTCTGTCAAAGGATACAGAGTCCATATCAATCACAATATGAGAATCAATGCCAATGGATGTTGAAAAAACTCCAACTGGGGCAAATTTCTGTGCACATTTTTGTTTGGCTTTTCGTATCATTTGTTCAATAAAAGAAAATTGTTCATCTAATAAATTTTCAAGGATTTTATGATCCCATTCTTTTATGCCACTTCTTTTAGCAAGAGAGGTTTGTTCATATAACAAGCTTCAAGGATTTTGCAATCCTTTTACAGTACTGTTAAATTTCTTCTCAATAATCGAGCTGGGGCAATATTGCATTGTCTCTGAGCTTCAATCATTTGTATAAGAGCTTACTATCCCTTGCTTTAATAAAAGAAGTCTATTCATCAAATAGATTTCTTCTCTGATTTATTCATTGGATAAAATTTGAGTGGATTAATAAAGACTAAATTGGATATCAGTTCTCAGTTTGTCACTGTTAATCAGTTTTCCATAACAGAAATCAGGAACAACCTACTTGACTTGGTCTGAACTAATAGCAAGCCATTTATGAAGGCCCAGTGTTTATCTTCAAAAGGAATGATTCACTGAATATAGGAACAAAAAAATGATGAAAAAACAATGCCCGCTAAGTTGAAAACCCGAAAGGGTAGCTTAGGTAAAAATTAGGCAAGCCTGCTGAGTTGAAAACCAGAAGGGGCGACTTGGGCAAAAGTTAGGGCATCAAATCGAAAGGGGTCTGTAACTAAAGAGTTCGGACATTCAAGCAAAGGTTGGAGATTGAAATAATGAGAAATTGAAACCGGGGCAATTTTTAAGGAAATATTGCTACCAACGACAAGTTTTGTCAAATGGCATCTGATGCATATTGATTGCAGCATAAGAATTAAGGACTGCACAAGCTGAAGAGCTCAAACTGGGGCAAAATTTTCATTGTCTCCACATTTGTCCATCTTAT
>JASKGM010027347.1:0-27023 GCA_034509205.1 Ceratonia siliqua | reverse complement strand
TTCTCTCATGGCACCATGGTACCATGCTGTTATGATTTGGGTTTCAATGTATTGTAATTATTAAGTGGCATGTTAAACTACGAGTATCCTCAAGACTTTGTTTGAACAACTTTCTATTTGGTGATTATCATTCTACTCTCAGGTGCAAGTCCGTTTTTTTCTTCTCTGTTGTTATATGTGTTTCTTGTGGTTCACAGTGTTAAGCACTTCATCCTTGGATCCAAATTACATTAATTGCGTAGATTACTTTCAGGGTTCATGGCTTAATACTCCTTGATGCACTTTTGGTTCAAAGTTTTTTATTTTATTTTATTTTTTTTCTTCTTTCACCTTATTTTTGCTCTTGGTATGGGCATATGATCTGTTATTTCTTGACATTAGGATGATTTATTTGCAATGTTATGTATGGGCATACGATCTTTCACCTTAGAAAATGACGTAAAAGTTTAAAGTAAAGTTCCAAAAACCCATTGATCATATTTTTTTTAAAAGAAAATCTTATAAGTTTCAAGATGGGGTTCAAGGCCCAATAATTTCAAAAACCAAATTGATAGGAGACTCAATTTTACCGGATTCCTAAACCCCAATAAGAACGTTTCAAAGAGGTTCAATTAGTGTGGACTTTCCTAAGTGGGTTCCAAAGGCCTAATTTAAGATAGATTTTTTTTTAAAGGCCTAATTAGGTATCGTAAACAAAAAGAGAGAAAAAGTCCAATAATCTTCATTCATTTTTAGAATTTCTTTTTAACTGCAAAGGGGTTTAATTATTTTGGGGCCCAAAATTTTTCAAAATTCAAGTGTAGACCCTAAGACTCGTAAGAATTCATATTGGCCCACTACTTTCGAAAATTTAAACTTTGACCCCATACCTTTAAGAATTATATTTTAAACCCAAATTTCTTAAAAATCATGTTTTGGCCCCCGGCCCTTTCAAATCTCTTTATCGCCCTTTTATTTTTGTAAACTCCATAGGATTCAACGTTTAATGGAACTTTCAATAGAAGTTTATCTTCTTCGAAGTTCAGTCTCTCACGGACTTTCAGTGGAACTTTATTTTCCCAAAGTTTCAGTTTTCGTGGGCTTTTAGTAAAGATGTTCTCTCCGAAGTCCTAATTCGCGGTCCAGTGGAAATCTAATTTCTCCTAAATGTCCTAATGTCATCAACTTAACGAAACAATTTCCGAACTACGTTGACCTTAATCCCTTTCGGGGTACGTAGGCACTTACTTGGTAAGGCAGGTCTAATTATTTATTTTTTTCATTTTTGTCCATTATTATTTTATTAATAAAAAGGGGTAATTTCAAGTAAATTAAAATCATTAAGCACAAACGATTTAGGGTAACCGTCCTTAGGGACGGACGTTGTAGGGTGCCTAACACCTTCCCTACACGTAATTAGACTCCCGAACCTTTCCTCTGGTTTCAAGGGCCAATTTTTCTTATTTTTTTAGGATCCCAATTATCCTCCTAATTAATTGGTGGCGACTCCCATTTTCTCTGCGTTTTCCCTTACTCGCCTCAAAGTCATAAAGCGATGGCTTCTCACCGGCCGTCACGTTGTGACAAGACTGAAATTTTTTCTTTGAGCAAGCAGAAGTTAGTGTTCTCTGATAAGGAAGAAAAGAGTAGTGGTATTACTTTCAAAATGGATAACTTACGCTTGAATGAAGGAACTAATTCTCAAGGTGCTCAAAGCAATGAGTGACGCGAACAACAAACAGAAATTACTTAGAGCAATGAAGGAGAAACTAAGGAAAATCAAAACACTATTGAGCAAGCAAAAAATCCAAAAAGAATACCCATAGAATGGAGAAAATTTGCAACATATCCAATGGAATTCATTATTGGTGATTCAACTCAAGGAAGTGAAGACTAGAGCATTATACAGAAACATGAACTGTTAGGAATATGATGCCCTAGAAAGCAAGTTTATTCCTGAATCATATAATAGTTGACAAGTTGAAAATACATTTTATAATTAAATAAAGAGTTATTTATGTAAGCTTTGTACTTTGGCTACTAAGGAACAAATATTCTAAATGAACCAAGATACATTTGTATAAAGGTTATGCAAGAGAGATATGTATCTTTGGATGAATTAAAAATATCATTCATAGTTACCTAGTAGAGTGACCGGTGTCCAGATTACCTCCATTGAAGGAGTGAGATTCTCCTCTAAGGGAATGATGAATTTCAAATCATTGAAGTTGTTGACTTTAGGTATTGACACTGTTATGTGAATATCAATCAAGTGAGAAATCAAGTCTAAGTTAATTCCGTTACTATGAACTTAAACTCACGCCTATGGACTTGGTTGTGGTAGAATTGAAATTCTGATGGAATATGGACTCATGTTCAAGTCCACTGTGGTCTTTGATATACTAAAGGGAGGGTCATCGTATCATGTTGGTCAAGACTTTATATGTTAGGATCATAGTTGGAGTGAACATCAGGGAACATGTATCCAAGAAATGAAGTTCATAATGCAAACTTCACTTCTAGTGATTTCAAGAATATATGTAACAAACCTGGGGCAAACGAATGACGAATTAGCTATTCATCATTTCTTGATATTTTCTAGATATGTTCTAAAAGTATCTCTTCACTTATCGGATGAAATTTGAGACTACAGGACAAAATTAACATGAAGGGTAAAACGTTAATTTTACCTTGTGCCAATGAATAGTTTATGAGAGTTCATAAATACTCGGTTTGTAATTAGACAAACAATATTAAATATTGACTTCTCCTAATTTTAGGTTTTTCAAGAGTGCAACTATGAATCTATCATGGAATGATTTCATGGTTACTGAACAAGATTTGTCTTAATGAGAGTAAGATAATCATAAGTTCATTGAAGCTTGAAATCCCTATATCCAAACGAATTCCCCATTTAGCTTTGTAGAATTCAATCCATTTAAGTTAGGAGAACAATTTTGATAAGTTTATATGATGCTATCTAGTGTTTTAAGGCCTGTTTAATTAAGACAAAAGTTGTCTTAATTTAGACGTAATTGTCTTTAAGACAAGAGTTGTCTTGAGTGAACAAAATGTATATCTTGGAGGACACAAAAGTTGACTCATTTTTGGACATCATTTTGTATGTCTCATTTTTAGACAATATTTTTGTATGTATTAAAAGAGACAAAAGTTATCTCATTTTTGGATAACATTTCTTTAGGACAAATGTTGTCCTAAATGCGCTTGATAATGTAAGAATTACCTGTCTTGATTAAGACAAAGGTTGTCTTAAAAAGACAAGAAGAATTTTTACATTACTTGTCTTGATTAGTTAAATGTATTTTAAAGCAAGGGATGTCTTAATTAAGACAAGTGTTATATAAATAAAACAACCATTGTCTTACTTGAAAATTTGAAATTTGAAATTTGAATCAAGTAACCCGCTAAGATCCTATGGAGATCACGCCCAACCCCCTTGGAGTTCAAATTTGATTTGATCAGTTTGAATTATTCTAAGAAGAAAAAGTCAAAGTGTAGAAGGATGGGAATTGGGAAGAGTCATGATTCTTAAGGTATCTTACATACACCAAAAGACTATGCGGTTAAGGAGTTTGATAAAAATTTAAAATTCTATTTATTAGAATTTTAATTTCAAACATAATAATTATTGGCCAATGGGAAAGCTCCATGTTTTTTTATTTAATTGTTAAATAAAATAATGAGATATCAAATAAATAATAGGATTATTATTTGATATAATATATTAGATAAAATTTTATCTAAATAAAACAAGAAGGTGACGTCAATTACAACAAAGAAATTCATCATTAGAGGTGTGAAAGAGTGAGTGAAAAAATAAGAGAGGTGATGCCATCTTTGAGAGATTAGAGAGCTTTCCATTAGGCCATCAAACCGAGAGTCACTAGAGTGCCATCATATAATTTTTATTTTATTCTTCTAACCTATTTTCACCGTAGGTTATTTGGATTAAAATAATTTACAAAGAATAGGTGGTCAATCTAGTTGGTAGAGAAGTTTTCATTATTCCTTGTGGCTTCAAATGTATAATTCTATCCCTTCTCAATTCAAGCAAATCGTGTATGCTATATGTGATTATTTATTCTGCTGCGTTTTCTTGCATTCTATGGTTTAATTTTTTTTAAATCCATGCATGCACAAATATCACATAGGCTTAAGAACTAGATCCAACAATTGGTACCAAAGCGTAGATTACACAATTTGAATGTAATTGTTGCACGGTTGGCACATGGCATTTATTTATCATGGTTGATTGATAAAATGTTCCTAAGATGTGTGTTAGCATTTAATTTAATTTTTGGCCTTATTAATGTTCTAGAGGAATTTTCTTGTATTCTTTTTTTATGTAACAAGAAGGGTGATCTCATATGGTCATATTTCCTTCTTGAATTTTTGTTATTTTTTAAATACAAAAATTTGATGTAATCAGTTTCGTCCACCACTATGGAGCACCTTGGAGTTTCAGCCACATGGTGGAGATGGATGGAGAGTGGCGTCCCAAAAGATCCAAGATGGAGGGAGTTCAAGCATAAAATAAAGGTTAAGAATTATTGTAATTTTAGGGTCCTTTTCTTTTTTGTTTCTTAGGATAGACATTAATATGATTTTATTATTATATTTCGTAATATGTGATATTATTTGATGATAACATGTCATCTAGGCTAGGAGGTGCCAATCAAATTAACATGCCATGCATACATTATGTTTTAAATTTAAAATAGTTTTAAATAGATAAAACATAGCATATGTAGAATTTAGCATCAGTAAGAGGATGACTAATAAGACTTAATTATTCCCAACTAAATAAATTAGTAAGGAATTAAAGAGTTTAGTCAGGAAATAAATAAGTCACCTAATAACTAAATAATCAAACTAAACACCTAAGTTTCCAAACTAAAAGGTTTAGTATGGATATGGTTAGGCTTGAAATTCAACTTATTGTGTGTTCCCAAATGGCTTCCCAAATGAGAACTCACAAATATATCCTTGTAGTGTAGTAGTGCGTATTTTGATTTTATGAGCAAGGGTCATTCTCCTACAAATGATTGGGTTTGGTTGATTAATTACTAATAAAATTAACAAATCAATAATTGAAATGTAAAAAGGGGTTTTTTGTTGAGAACAAAGGAACTTAAAGCAAAGGTAAACGTGAACCAAAGGCAAAGTAAACAAAGAACGCAACAAACAACGAGAAAATTAGAATAAGACGAGGAATCTGATGCCTTGGAAAGCAAGTTTATTCTCAAATCATGTAATGATTGTTACATTTTAATAATTAAATAAAGAGTTTATTTATATAAGCTTTGCATTATGGCTATTAAGGTGCCGAAATTCTAAAAGAACCAAGATACATTTGCTTAAAGGTTATGCAAGGGAGATATGTATATTTGGATGAATCAAAAACAATATTCACAATCAATGAATAGAGATGATCACTCAATTCAATAAAGACTACAGTGTCAAGATTGTCTCCATTGAAAGAGCACGATTCTCCTTTAAGGGAATGGTGAATCTCAAACCATTAAAGTAGTTAACTTCAGGTATTGACACTGATATATGAATAGGAATTGAGTGAGACATCAAGCTCAAGTTAAATACCGTTACTTTGAACTTGAACTCACACATGTGCTATTGCTTGTGGCAGATCTGAAATCTTGATGGAATGTGGACTTGCGTTCATATCCAATATGATCTTTGATATACTAAGGGAAGGACCATATATAATGTTGGTCAAGACTCCATATGTTGGGATCATAGTTGGAGTAAATATCAAGAAACATGTATCCAAGAAATGGAGCTCATAGTACAAACATCACTTCTAGTGATTTTAAGAAGATATGTAACCAAGATGGGACCAGTGAGTGATGAATTAGCTATTCATCATTTCCTAATAACTTTTAGATATATTCTAAAAGTATCTAGTTACTTATAGGATGAAATCTGAAACTAGAAGACAAAATTGACATAAGGGACAAAATCGTAATTTTACCTTGTGTCAATGGGTGGCTATAAGGGTTCATAAACACATGGTTTGCAATTGGACAACCAATACTAGATATTGGCTACTCATAATGTTAGGTTTTTCTAGAGTGCAACCATCATTCTATGGTGGAATGATTTCATGGCTAATGAAGTAGGGTTTTTAAAGAGATTAAGATAATCCTAAGTTCATTGGCGCTTGAAATTCCTATGTCTAAATAGGTTCCCCATCTAGCTTTGTAGAGTCCATTTATCCTGCAAAAAGAGTTATCCTAAGTGATAGAAATGTGTCTTAAAAGAGACAAGAGTTGTCTCATCATTTTTGAACACATTTTGTGTGTCTCATTTTTAGACAAATATTTCCTTAGGACAAAAGTTGTCCTAAGTGTGCTTGAGAGTGTAAGAACCACTTGTTTCAATTAAGACAAAGGTTGTCTTAAAAAGACAAACGAATTCTTACGTTACTTGTGTTGATTAAGATAAGAGTTGTCTTAATTAAATAAGGAAATTTTAAGACAAGCATGTCTTAATTATGAGAAGTGTTGTCTCAATTTAGACAACCATTATCTTGGTGAAAAATTTTGAAACAAATCAACCTCCAATATCTCTTGGAGATTTTGTCCACTACTCTTGGGATATTAATTTGACTTATTCAATTTGGATTATCTGAGAGGTTAAAGTCAAAGTGTGATAGGATGAGAATTGTAAGAGTTATGATTCCTAAGGAGTTTTACACATTAAAAGACTAAGTGGTCAAGGAGGTTGATGAAGCTAAAATTCTATTATTAGAATTTTAATTAAAGCACGCAAGTTATTGGCCAATAGAAAAGCCTGTAAACAACTGATTTTGTCTAGGTAGTTTTTAAAATTAAATAAAAAAATTATTAAAAATTCAAGCATTATGAAAATTAGAAAAATATATACAAAAATTAAAAAAATAATAAAAAAAGTATAAAAGGCACACAACCTAGTTCTCTTTCCTCTTTGCTATTTTCAGCCCAATAAATCTTTAACCTAAAAAAATGCCAACCCACCTTGCTTAGCCCAAAAATTCACCCAACTGGATCCAGCCCAACGGGTGACCTATAACCCGGATGGCACCTTTAACCTAATACACAACCCTAGCCGTATCCTCACTTGCTAGATCCCTCCCTTCACACTCTCTTTTCTTCCTCACTGTCTTTCACCGATAAACCCTAAAACTAGTCGTCTTTTTCTCTTGCAATCCATTAACTTCCCTATCTATTTCTTCTTTGTTTTACTTTCGGCTGGAACAGGTGGTGATTCGCCATTTTTGGAAAAGAAGGCATGGGCACCCTGACTTCACTAATCGACTTCCCTCTTTGCAATTTCTCTCATTTTTTCTCTCACCCATGTGTGACAACCTGCTATTCCCCGTACCTCAACGTGTTTCTAGCAACCGCGATATGCACAGCAGAGGATCATAGGTCCTACCCTCCCTTAGCATCATGAAGGTGACCTTTGGCTAGGGTTATCTCGGCTATAAAGCAAAGAAGTAGAGAATGAAGAAAGGGACCCAAAGAACAGAGCAGAAAAACTAAGAGCAAGGAGAAACATTTGAAAAAAAAACCTTTGAAAAAGAGATTTGAAAACTCAGGTAAAATGTCTTCCTTTCCTTTCTCTGCATGTAATTGATACTGATTATTTCTTTTGAGTGAGCTATGATGTTCTGGCTTTCTTTGTATCTAAAGAACCCACATGCAAATGGGTGGTTGCTTGTCTCTAATTGTAGCCATAAATCTATAATTTGTTTTGCGAAATCTAATTCTGTTTGATAGCCCGGTATTTCTTAATCTAATGTTGAGTTGATGGTTCGGAGGTCCTTATCTGAATCTATGCTTGATGGTTCAGATGGTTATGAATTCCTTTTCTGATTTTAATGATTCCCATATGTTAGAATCTGATTTTGTTTTAATACTCATATCTTTTGCTTGACATGGAGTTGGTTTCACTCTGATTCTGTGACTATATCTATTGGTTTTCAAAATGATTCTGATGGGAAATTTATTTTGGTTCAATGCTTGAAATGGGTTCAAAATGGGTCTGGGTCAATAGTTGTTCATTTGTATGCTGAATCAGGGGTTGAAGTTGGTTTTCACGATTGAGTTAAGGTCCCTATTCTGTTGGTTTTTGAAATCACCTTGATTTGCCATTTATTATAGTTCCATGTTTGAAATAGTTTTGAAATAATTCTGATTTCAGGTCCTTGAATTTACTGATTTAGAATTAATCTTGTTTTTTATCCTTTTAGATGTTCTATTTTAGTTTGGTTTCCCCTTCTGATTCAGGCATGATCTTAGTTTAACTTTTGGATCTTTGGATACAAAATTTGGTTTTAGTATACTTCTTGTGGTGTATTAAAGACAGTAACTACCCTTTAGCTCCTAAGCTCAGTATATTCTACATCTTATTCTATATGTTTTTACTGATGGGAATCATAATTCGTGACTTTTGTTTAGTAGTTCTATGTAGTTAGTCCGATCCTTCTACCATCGATTGCGTGTTGTAAAGTTTCATTAACAATAAGTGAATGTCTTTTATTGGTATGCTTATTTCCCTTACTAATATTGTATTATTGGTTCATTTCATTTGGTTTTGCCTCTTATTATTTCTATTTTTGCTTGAATTATTCTAAATTATGGCATATTGGGTCAAGTCCTTTTGTTGAGGTGTGCAAATGCACCTTAAGTGATTTTAACTTAAAGGGATCCTTTTGTCAAATTTCCATTTAACTTAATTAATTTGGCAAATAAGGCTTAAAAGGCCTTGAAAGGTAACCCATGTTTTTATAAATGAAGCTTAAAATATTTTTATACTCCAAAAGCCCATTAAAAAAAAATTTGCAATGGCTTTAAAGGCCCATTTAGTCATTTTTTTTAAGAAGATCTTAAGGGCCTACATAAGTTATTTTTCATAAATGGGTTTCAAAGGCCCAATATTTAAATTATTTCACAAGCCCAATTAAGTTATCTCAAAACAGAAAAGGGGTATAGGGCCCAATATCTCTCAAATGACTCTAAGGGTCAATGAAATTATTTTTTAATGGGCTTCAAGGGCTTAAATTTCATAAAGTCCAAGGCTGTTTAGATTAATTCTCAGAAAATTTATTTTTGGCCCCAATAATTTTAGAAATTGCATCTTTGGACCAGTACTTTAGAAATTATGTTTTAACCCTCGTTATTTTGGAAATTTCCTTTTGTACCCTAAACGTCTTAGAAGTATTAAGTCGGCCATTTGATCCGGGTTAATAAAATTATATCATTTCGACTTATCTCAGGCTTTTAGTGGAAGGTTATCTTCCCTAAAGTTCTGACATTTTCCTTTTTAGGCTTTCAGTGGAATTTTATATTCCCCAAAGTCCTAACTGCTATAGGCATTCAGTGGAGATACTCACTCCCCAATATCATTTTCTAAGGCTATTAGTAGAAGTTTATCTTCTCCAAGACCTTATTCTTCATAGGCTTTTAAGTGGGATCCTATATTCCCTAAAATACCCTAAACTTGCTATTCAGGCTGTAAGTGAAAATTTAATTTTCCCTAATGTCCTAACATCTTTTCATCAATTTAACAAAATTTCTCGAACTACGTTGACCTTGATCCCTTTTGCCGTATGTAGGCACTTACTTGGTAAGGCAGGTCTAGTTATTTCTTTCTCTATCTTTGTCCTTTATTATTATATTAATAAAATGAAGTAATTAAAATACATTAAATTTTTAAGCACAAACAATTTAGGGTAACCATCCTAAGAGATGGACGTTGTGGGGTGCCTAACACTTTCCCCACATGTAATTACACTCCCAAACCCTTCCTCTGGTTTCGAGGGTGATGTAGAACCCAAGCAATCGATACTTAAACCCCTTACCGAATTGATAAAGAAGCCTAATCAAGAAACCCAAACCAAGTTTGCAATCTGACCCTTAATTAACCCACACAATTAAGAACCAAGATTATACGTAGAATCAAGAAAAGAATACGCCAAGCATACACACTTGATAAGTAATCTTGTTCTTGGAGTAACACAAAGAAGAGAAGAATCTCCCTTTGCAAAAGCACTATAGCCAAAATCCCAATGTATATCAAATCTGCCTTTTACATGCTTAGGAGAGGTTTTTTTTATAGCCTCTCAAAAGGTTAACCTAACCTTTAAGAGAAAAGGATAAAGGTTGGGCTAAGTCTAAATACATGTAACTAATTAATAAGCTCATCTAATACATAAGTGTCACCTTACTAATGATATCACAAGATTGGCACATGATCTTTTACTTACATAATGGGCTTCTAATATTACATATTTAAGCTTGTATACTCGGCCCACAAGTCTCCAAAGGTTAACCAACTTACCAGCCCTTTGTCTTCACATGTTGTCTCCCTTGTCTCCACCAAAGGTCCACCATAAGCCTTGTCATGCTCCTCCATTCCCAAGTTAATGAAACGCTGCACAAAAGCTTGAACAACTCTTTCATCTTCTTTGCTCTCATTCTTGTCATTGGACCACTTGGAATCTTCAAAGAATCTTTATGCTTCTCACGTGCTCCTGGGCTGCTCACATCAGAGGGTCAGTTTTCCTTTCTCTTTTTAAGGATCCCAATTATCCTTCTAATTAATTATGGCGACTCTATTTTTTTCTCTGCATTTTTCCTTACACGTCTAAAGTCATAAAATTATGGCTTTTCACCGGCCATCACCTTGTGACAGTTTGGCGACTCCACTAGGGATAGTTAGAGAGTCAAGCCCATTATGAGTCGTTTGTGATTTGTATGATTTTAATATATTATTTTTACCCCCTCCCTTTCTTTACTTTTAATTATTTACTTCAGCTTACAAATATCTGCTTTAAATGATGTACCTACATTATTTTACTACAATTCTAAACATGTGTGCTTAATTGCTTTTCATATGGCATGAACTGTTGGGAACTATAGGATAGATGACAATAAATGCAATATCTGCATACATCCTAAGGTAGATGACAAATAACTGCTCTCTATTTGGATTTCTTTCAGGGTAGATATTAGGATTGAGGTTTGTATGCTCTTCACACACTGTGCACCATACACGTTTCTTGCACACAACTATTAGGCCCTATCCCCTAGTCTATGTGAACCTTAGGAGAGAAATGAAAGTGGCGTAGTGATGCCTAGTAGGATTTTCCCCCAGGTACTCATGAAAGTTTTTGCTCAGATTGCAAACTCACTTACTTGGTTAGTTCATATGGAGGCTCTGTCCACCTATGCAATCAAACTAGGGAGTCGAGACCCCTACTATTTTAGTAGGAACAATCTGTTCTAAAAGACCATTCTTGTGAGGAACATAGACCCACCTCAAAACCCCTGCACTATTATATTAACCATAGAAGCAACCTGGTAGGTAGAGCCAAACCATTAGGGACATATTTAAGAATAACCTAATTAGGACAATGAAGAGCATGCTCTTTCATCCCTCTTGAGTTTAATCATTCATTTAGCATTATCATAGACAAAATCAATTTTTGCATAATCTCATATTTTCACCATTATAGGTTTGGTATCAAGGTTTTGAACAAAAAAGGCGCAGATTAGCATTAAAAGAAAATGAGCCAGACTAAGAAAAGGTGGATGTATCAACGCAAATGACAGCTTTGGATAAAATAAGGATCGTTGAAAAGTCATTACCTAGGATGTTTCGAGAATCAATAGAGAATAAGCACGGGAGAATTCTAAATTCAATTTACATACCAGTTCAATCTTTGACCCTTGTTGCTTTGTAGAAATTCTGGAACCTATCACTAAAAAGCTTCACATTACCTCATGCTCATCTCACCCCAACCATAGAAGAATATGGTGCAATGATCAATATGCCCGTATCGCTAGCTACCAAAGTCCTCTTTTACTCGGGTTGTAGCATATTAGACAAGTCCATAGCAAGCCTTTTAAACAAGGATATCACCGAGGTTCAGTAAAAAATGGCTAAGAGAGGACAAGCAGAGAGGTTGCCTCAAGCATACCTTGAAAAATATCTAGAAGAGCTAGTCAAAGAAAGACAATGGGCCTTGGTGGTAGAAGTATTGACAATGATGATATATGGACTGGTATTATCCCTTTAGCGATAGGTTTTGTGAGTAGAGGAGCCATTAGCGGTTGCTATATCGTAAAACATTATGGAATTAGCTCGATACCTGCTATCCTGGCAGAGTCCTTCCTTACTCTCAACTTTTCCAAAGAACACCAAGGTGGGTAGCTTAAATGTTGTTTATCCATGTTATACATTTGGATGGTCTCACACCTCCTAGGGAAGCTGCCGAATTCAAGAATGCCGAACTTGCAACCCTTTGACTTATTCACCGCAGTAAGAATAGGAGATTGGAATGCAATAGAACGGGAACAGTTATTGTGCAATGCCAAAAACGAGAAAATTCTGTGGAAGCTACCGTGGTGGAATGGGGATGAAATTATATATAGTTGTGGTGGTTTCCCTTTTGTACCTTTAATAGGTGTCACATGGTGCATTTCTTATTCCTCGACAGTGGCACTTAGACAATTGGCTTTTTTACAAAATGTGCCAACCTAGATGATAACTGAGGGATTTTCTTTTTACTATAACCAAGAAGAAAACAAGAGCCTAATCATGAAAATCAGGCACACGTGGGACGATAAAAGAATCATAGGCAAATAATAATTGGGAAAAAGGACCACATGGGCTACCAAGGAATATTATGAATAGGTAGACAAAAACAAGAGAACCTTCCACCTGCACGACAATTACCAGCTGCTTCTAAACAATATCAAAGGGTTGAGATTAAAATGGGAACCTTGGAAGCAAATATGGCAATAATCAAAGAAAAAAATTCAAGCTTGACCCAAGAGAATGAGGTTTTAAATCAATGGGTGAAAGAATTAGAAAAAAGGGTTCGAATAGGCGAGGGAAACCTCTGGTAGCATTAAGAACTTTGGATACAAGATTTAGAGCAAGCTAGGAAAATTACCAAGCACATGAAGCCAATGAGATCCAGACCAAAAAAAAAATTAAAACAGGCGGATGATCTCTTAGCACAAGAGCAATCAACTAATACCATTCAGTGAAAAATTTTAGCAGGAGCAAGAGTGGAGATAGCCCACCTGAATAATATGAACCAAATCGTTCTTAATATGATTGAACCAAAAAGAACATTTGGAGGCAGAATGGAATAATTATTACCATATGCTCTATGACATAGCCATCCAGCTCTTAGATATTTGCGAAGGAATGCATAAAGAAGTGCAAGATAAGTTGTCAGAGTTCATTAAAAGGTTTTGTCAGGTGGAGGCAATAGTAGTACCAGGGTCTTCTCCTAATTTATTGGCTTTCCTAGGCTTATGTAAAGAGCTTATCAACCAACTAGATAAATGTATATGAGTTATGAACATTGTAAGACCAATGAATGAAATCAAAACCTTTTATTCTCATCTATGTATTTAACCAGCATATAAATTGCAAGCCGTGTTCTTCTATAAGATACCATACTCAAATGTATGGGTTAAACGCTATCACGATTCCTCGGACAGTGTAAACGAAGATATAACCACGGTGACACCCACGTGACGATTTAAAACTTCCTTAGGTGTTCACTAACTATGTTTATCTTTATAAAGTATTGTACTTTCAAAAGAACGTAGGACCTATATATCTCTCAAAACAATATTCACGTGACATGGATCCCTGTATATCATATACCATGTTTTTCGTTGTATGGTATTGTACCCTCAATAGGGTTGTGGTCAAGGACCGATCTTTAATGCCAATCTTTGCTATAAAATATAATTTGGATAAATAGTGTTAAACCTTAATGGTAATAAAAGTTTAAATTAGACAATAACAATACACGTATTTTGACTCTATTTTTAGGGAGATAACAATCATTTAATCATTGCACCTCTAAGGAAAGGTCCAGCTAAGCATTCCCAATCTGGTTGTCAAATCCGTAGTAGGTCAGTCGCTATGTCGATTGAAATATCTAATGCGAAAAATGTCCAAAGGTTAGAAAAATGCATCAACTAGTTGCAAGAACAAATGTCAAAATTCATGGAATTAATGAAAGACAATATAAGGAGCAAAGAAACTCCCTCACCTTAGCAAGAGGCTTTCCACATTGGACAAGCGTTGGGAACCCCGGGAACAGCCAATAACACCCCACAGCCATCGCCAATAGCTGTATTCCCCCCAGGTGAGGGAAATGTAGCTCCGCACAACACTTTGGATTTGATTAGGTGCCTATTGTTCCTCCCACAAAAGAGAGAGATATAGAAAAAGAGTGAAAAGTTTTTGAACAACACCTTCTTGAAGAGAAATTACATGCTTTACAGGGAATAGGGGCATTCAGAGTTGTCAGCGCCAAGGAATTATGGCTGACCCCTGACGTTACCATCTCGAAAGATTTTAAAGTGCTTGAGTTCAAAAAATATGATGAAAATACTAACCCCCAATATCACTTAAGTTCTTACTGCACTAAAACGACAATCACCGGGGATGACGAAAAGCTATTATTAAACTTCTTTCATAAGAGCTTGACAAGTACCGCTTTACAATGGTATATGATGCTAGATCATTATAGGATCATTGGTTGGGAGAATCTAGCTGACGCATTTCTTAAGAAATATCGATTCAACCTTGATACGCCCCCAACTATGGAGCAACTACAAGTAATGCAAAAACAAGAGAAAGAAACTTTCAAGGAGTATGCTCAAAGATGGAGAAAACTGGCTTCAAGGAGTATGCTCATATTTCTTGGGGACCTTGGGATCTCCATATGTAAGGCTCATGGCAGGAAATGCCTTCAATGATTTCTCCAATCTCATTAGGTCAGGGGAAAGAATAGAAGTTTTAATTCGAAATGGAAATATTCGAGTCGAAAATAATGACTTCAATGGATCAAACGACAAGAAAAACTTTACACAAAAAAAGAAGGAGTCCAAAGTCGGTTATGTACAAGACCACTAGCAAAATTACCAGAATGACTCCAGTCCTTATTACCAAAATAGGAATCAAGGGTATCAATCCAACTATAGTCAATAGCAAACGCCTGCACAAGGATGAAATAATTTTCAATAGAATAAATGAAATCAAAACTCAGAACCATTCCCAGATTTCTAAATGACCAACACCGAATTATATAAGAAGTTATTTAATGGTTGATTTATCAACTCGGTACCTACCAAACCTATCCAACCCCTTTACCCAGCATGATATAAACCAAATAAACAATGCATATATCATTATGGTGTGGCAGGAAACTCAATAGAAAATTGTCAGATGTTTCAAAGACAAGTCATAAAGCTAATCAAGATCGAGGCCCTAAAGATGAACTATATAAACCCCAATATCAACACCAATCCATTTCCCAATCATCAAGAAAATAATCAAGTTAGTGCGATCTTAAAAGGACGGGGCTTCATAAGAAACGTGTGGAAGTAAAAATGGCTAAGCATCAAATCTTTGAGAATTTAAATTCAGTAAGATTTAATATGGGGAAACCCGATGAGGCAGGGTCAAATAAGGAGTATCTTGATCATAATGACTATTGTGTTTATCATCGATTAGTTAAGGGGCATAACATAGAAAACTGTAAGGCGTTCCAACTCGGCTTACAAAGATGATCACCTTGGGAGTCATACAATTATCGAGGAAAGAACAAACACCAGAGATCGCTATGATTAGCAGAGAAAAGTTCTTCCCCAAGCCTATGACTCTCATAGCATGACAAATACCATCAGCAAATACTATACCAACTCCAATCATGATAATCAATGCGCCGACCCCATTTCCTTACGAAAATAACAAAGCGGTCTCTTGGGTATACAACCCAATAGTGACTATTCAGAACTCTATAGCAACTACAAAGCCACCCCTGGAGTAAGAAGATAACGATACAAACCACATGGCAGTGGGAAATGTAGCCCAAAGCGATAGAGTCTATGCCCTAAAAAATCCAGAAACCAAAAGCTAGGGTATGGAAATAATAGTGGAGGTAGTACTAGAACCAAGTCCCAGTTAGGAGGACAAGTTCCTCAAGATTATGAAATAAAGTGAGTACGATATTATAGAACAGCTCAGGAAAATGCCAGCCAAAATTTCATACCTGTCGTTGATTCTCAATTCGGAGGCACACAGGAAAGCATTGCAGAAAGTGTTGAATCAAGTCTACATCACTCCCACTATCACCTCGGAGAAATTTGAAGACTTGGTAAATTATGTGAGGGTGTTTAATATGATCACCTTTTCAGAGGAAGATTTAAGCACATGAGGAAGCAATCATAATAGGGCTTTCCACATTACAGCAAAATGTGAGGGGGTATCGTTTCAAACGTGTTAGTAGACAATGGTTCATCCCTAAATGTATTGCCATACTCTACCCTATTACAATTGCCTATCAATATAGAAAGCATGCAAACTAGCGACCTCATGGTTTAGGCATTCGATGGCAGAATGAGGGAGGTTAAGGGATATGTCACCTTGAACCTAGAAATTGGTCATAGTACTTTCCAAGCAGTATGCTAGGTCATGGATATTGAACCTTCATATACATTGTTACTGGAAAGACCCTAGATTCACGCAATGGGGGGCCGTGCCTTCTTTATGGCACCAAAGGCTCAAATTCATTGAGGGAAGGAAGGTCATAACCGTCCGGAGTGAGGAATAGATGCTAATTTCCAAGCCACCATAAATCCCTTATGTCAAAGCCATTGATCAGGACTTGGGGAATTCCTTTCAAGCTTTGAAAATTTCCAATAAAGCAAATATAGGTGAGCAGGCCACTAAACCTAAGAATGTAGTGGAAGAGATCATGACCAAGAGCGAGTATCAGCCAGGAAAAGGTTTATGCTAAAATTTACAAGGCATACCTGCACCTATTGAGGTTATAGAGAACATTGGCCGCCAGGGTTTAGGGTACCAATTCAAGCATGAGAAGAGGAGCAATAGGGGTATACCTCAGATCTGCAACACTTTTTCAGCAAGACATCATGTCAGGACACCGATCGATACTCTAGGCAGTGGGGAGGGTGGCGGAAGTCAAATCAGGCCAGACCATGTGGGCTAGCCACTTGACAATTGGGATGCAAAGCCGATCCCAGACATAAGCACCTTAAAGTAATATTTAGTTTAAAAACTTTTGGTTCACTTGGCTTATGTCCAAGGCCATGTTGAACATTGCTTAAAATGTTGAACGTTAATTATCTAAAGAATAAAGTACCCAGTTCATTTTTGTCACCATATCTTATTCCATATCTTGTCAACGTTTTGATTCATTTTCATTATCGTGGTCTAGGGAATTTGTTTCCTCCCAAAATCCTCGCCATTACGAAATTACTCAATGTCCAATAATTGATTCTCATGTTGAAATTGATATGTATGATTGCGACGAAGAAGATAATGAAATAGTAGAAAGATTTGCCAAGATAATTTATTCATCCGAAAGAAGAATGGGTCCCCATAATAAAGAAATCATAATAATAAATCTAGGAATAGAAGAGGATAAGAAAGAAATCAAGCTTGTGAATAACCCAAAAAATGAGCAAATAATTGCGCTTCTCAAAGAATTCGTCGATGTTTTCGCTTGGTCTTACCAAGACATGTTAGGCCTTAGCCCCCAAATAGCAACGCATAAAATTCCTTTAAACACTAATTACACTCCTACAAGGCAAAACTTGAGGAGAATGAAACCGGAGCTGTCCTGAAAAATTAAGGAAGAAGTAGTGAAACAGATATAAGCCATTTTTATTGAAGTAGCTCAATACCCAAAGTGGGTAGCAAATATAGTACATGTCCCCAAGAAAGATGGAAAGGTAAGGATATGTGTTGACTATAGGAAGTTGAATGAAGCAAGCCCTAAGAATGATTTTCCTTTGCCTCACATTGATGTGTTAGTAGATAACACTGTAGTTAATCTCAGATATTCATTTATGGACGGGTATTGAGGGTATAATTAAATTCGCATGGAGAAATGTTGTTTGGCCTTAAAAACACATGAGCTACTTATCAAAGGGCCATGATGGCTTTATTCCATGATTTAATACGCAGAAATAGAAGTGTACGTGAATGACATAGTGGCCAAATCTAAGGGTGAAGAAAGTCATCTGGTAGTACTAAGAAAGTTATTCGAATAATTAAGAAAATACAAGCTTCGTGTAAACCCCAATAAATTCACGTTTAGGGTTTCATTGGGGAAGATGCTGGGTTTCATTATGAGCTAAAAGGGAATCCAAATTGACCCTGACAAAATTAAGGCTATTCAAGATATGCCTTCACCACGAACAGAGAAAAAGGTCAGGAGCTTCCTTGGGAAGCTCAATTACATATCTAGGTTCATTGCCAATTTAACTCGCACTTATGAACCAATATTCAAATTATCAAGAAATCATAACCCTGGAGAATGGAAGGAGGAATGCCAAGAAGCTTTCGACAAAGTGAAATCCTACCTGTAAACTCCATTGGTTTTAATGTCGCCCATTCCAGGTAGACCTTTACTGTTATATCTTTCTGTTCTTCCAACATCAATGGGAGCAATGCTTGCTCAACATGAGGAAAATAGCATAAAGGAAAGGGCAATTTACTACTTAAGTAAGAAGTTCAACAAATACGAAAGTTGATATATTTTAATTGAAAGGACATGTTGTGTTCTTGTTTGGACTGCTAAGAGGCTTTATCAATACATGGCCTACTATACTGTCTTATTGGTTTCTAGAATTGATTCGTGAAATATATCTTTGAAATACCTCACTTATCGAGAAGAGTTGGTAAATGACAAGCCATAATGTCAAGGTATGATATCAAATACATAATGGCCAAGGCGGTAAAAGGAAGTGCCATTACGGATCATTTAGCAGATAACCCAGTTAACGAACATCATTTAGTGGATTCCAAATTTCCAGATGAAGTCATTCTAAATGCTAAGGAGTTCGAGGAGGAAAAAAATTGGAAAATGTACTTCGATGGGGCAGAAAATGTACATGGGAATGGCTTAGGAGCTGTCATTATTTCCTTGGAAGGAAAGCAGTTCCAGTTGCCATAAAATTAGATTTTGATTGTACCAACAATATCGCCGAATATGAAGCCGGCGTTAATGGGCTACAAGAATCTCTAGCCATGAACATAAAGAAGGTAGAAGTATTTAGTGATTCTGCTCTCATTATTTACTAGGTTAAGGGAGAATGGCAAACACAAGATGCAAAATTAGTATCGTATCAGAAATATCTGTCTAAATTGATTAAAGAATTAGAAGAAATCTCTTTTACATATATGATCATGGATAAGAATCAATTTGTCGATGCACTGGCAACGTTGGCTACTATGATTAAGTTGGACTAAGGAAGTAAAGTCTTACCCATTAATGTCAGGTCCAGCAACGATCCGGAAAATTATCTCAATATCGAACAAAGCGTGAAACAACCATGGTACGGAGACATCAAACGTTATATTCAGACTCAACAATATCCCGACAGTATCGATGAGAATGATAAAAAAACCATTAGGCGATTGACGGCAATCTCTTTTTAAGCAGAGAAATCTTATATAAAAGAGGCTACGATGGGATGTTACTTTGCTGTGTGGATGATAGGGAAGCACAAATGGTCAAGGCAGAAATACATGAAGGTACCTGTAGGATCCATGCTAATGGACACATGATGACCTGTCAGATTTTAAGGTGTGGTTACTATTGGACTACTATGGAGAAAGATTGCATTAATTACTATCAAAAGGGCCACAAGAGTCAAGTTTATGCAAATCGAATTAATGCTCTACCATTTTCGTTGCATAACCTGATGGCCCCATTGCCATTCTCCATGTGGGGCTTAGATGTGATTAGACCCATCAATCCTAAGGCATCTAATGCACATCGCTTCATTTTAGTAGCCATTGACTAGTTCACTAAATGGGTTGAAGCGGCATCTTATGTCACGATCACTCAGAAAGTGTTTATGAAATTCATCAAGCTCAATATCATATGTCGGTATGGAGTACAATAGAGAATAACCACATACAATGCACCTAATTTGAATAGATCTAAAGTCAAAAAGTTGTGTGAATAATTCAAGATTAAACATCATAATTCAGCGCTATACAAACTACAAATGAATAGCGCAGTAGAAGCGGCCAACAAAAATCTCAAGAAAATATTGAAAAAAATGGTAGTCAACTACAAGGATTGGCACAAAAAGTAACCATATGTACTCTACGCATACCGTACTTGCATGAGATCATCAACCAAGGCAACACTGTATT
Source organism: Ceratonia siliqua (assembly GCA_034509205.1). Classification (NCBI taxonomy): domain Eukaryota; kingdom Viridiplantae; phylum Streptophyta; class Magnoliopsida; order Fabales; family Fabaceae; genus Ceratonia; species Ceratonia siliqua. The sequence goes on along the minus strand of JASKGM010027347.1, from coordinate 6,791 downwards.
CATTGGTATACGTGATAGAGGCAATGATACCAATTGAAGTAGAAATCCCATCTTTAAGGTTACTTATGGAAGCACAGCTTGAAGAAGCCAAGTGGGCTAAAATTTGTGTCATGCCCCGAATCCAGGAGCGTGACCAGCGTAAGAAACCACCTGGCAACCTACCAGCCTACTCTATGACTCCATGCAGTATAATTCAAAATGACTCAAATTAAATTCAGTTCAATTTATATACTAAGTGCTCGAGGCTATATATTTTAAACAGAAAATTTGTCATGTCATTCCTACATAAAATCGAACAGAGTTTCCCCTGAAATATGGACATTCCAGGGTATATAACCCACAACCAAAATGGATAGATAATTCGACCACACAAAATTCCATAGCCTCAAGGGCATAAAACAAAAGATAATACTAACAACTAATCAAAATAATTCATATATACATAACATTACCAAGACATCATAATAGCCCAATGCACTTCCTAGCCAACATGTCCAAGTGCCTTCTCAAAACACTCCATCAATAATAGAAATGCCTAACACCATTAGTCGGTAGGCTCGGGAAAATGTGAAAGCTCAAAAGATTTAGTACCTGCAACTGGATTTGAAAAACTAAAAAGGAGTGGAGTGAGTCACAAAAACTCAGTGAGATAAAATTTCCTACCCATTCTGCATATATGGAGAGATAAGTTCATATGATATAATTAAAATTCTTACACAACTATTTAAAGCTTCTTGAATTATATTAAGCACCTATTAGATAAGGAGAAACAAAGTCAGGGAAATAGACTTATCAATGTAAATATATATAAAACATAAAACTCTGTGGAGTTAAATACATTTTATAATATAAAAGGTAGATGGAACCAACAGTTCTTCACTTAAGTCACTCTTTCTCATGGAACAATGTATCACATGAAGTAATCTCACAGATGGAATTATTCACATGCCATTCCAATGGCCTACCTTATACCTCCCATAGTAATCCATAGACAATAAATGCTAGGTGCACCTAGGGTTTTCTTATGGAAGTGTTAAAGGATCCATCAAAACTTCACTTAATAGTTAGTTTATTTTGTCAAGCATTTACAAACAATTCAACATACAATATTACAACATATGATACTCTATTAAAAATTTATTTCCATATATATAGATATATAATTTCACAATCAAGGATCCACATAATTGAGGTTTATAAAAAGAAAGATTTCTGAAATTAATTTGTAGGGTAATATTATCATAAGGAAAATTAAATGTTGCAAAATATAAATAATATCACTCCCAGAAGAATAAAGAATCAAATCAAAATTTTCTCTTGGTGTGAAGAATAATCCTATAACAAAAAAGTTATTTCCATATAGTTTCATATATGTATTTCAAGTAGGAATTTCAACTCACCACATGACTCATGAGAGTTTATGCTATGCCATAATAAACCAAAAGGAATCTTAACCATCCTCAACTAAACTCTAATTTTCCAGACCTCATTGGTTGCAAGCAAGCTTTAAATGTCCCACGAGATGCGGATGAGGGGGTTGATCACTCAAGGTGAGTTGACGAGATTGCCCCTCAGAATGTCCCATGGTAACAGTGCTGAAACTAGATGGTGCTCTCTGAGAGTGCTGGTGAAATCTGGTTCTCTTCTTGTTACCAACAAAACCCTTGGCCTGTCTCCTCTCTTTATGCATATTCTCTAACTCAGTTGCCATTTGAATACCTGATCATATGTACTATCATCCATAATAAGGATAACATTAAAGTAAGCAAGTTGCAATCCTTTTACAAACTGCCTTGCCCTTTCTTTCTCTGTAGGAAATAGATATTGAGCAAATTGTGATAGACAGAGAAAGCGAGCTGCATAGTCACACACTAATATCTCTTTAGTCTGCTTGAGGAGGAGAAATTCTTTAATTCGAGCCTCACGTTCCCCTACAGGAAAGAATTGTGGCAGAAAAGCTTCCTTGAAAGTATTCCAGGGATTTTCAAGCTTATCCAATGGTCTTTTTGCCACCCACACATGATACCAGCCAACTGCAGGGCCATCCAACTAGAATTCAATTATTTGAATAGCTAAAATTTCTAGACAACCCAAAACTCTCTATAAGTGTTCAACTTGCTGAATAAATTGTTAAGGGTCTAATGTTGAGCCAACTCCCGAGAATCTAGGTGGTTTCATTTTCTGAAACTCCCGAAGGTAACTTTTAAGTGCAGGATCTACCGCAGGGCTAACAGAGGCAGTAGGAACAAGAATAGCTGGAGTAGCTAAAACTGTTGCTGGCGAAGCTTGAGTAAGAGTTTCTTGAATCTGGTTCATTACTCCAACTAAGGTTCCTAAAGTTTGCTGTAAATTCTGTGCCCACTGAAGGGTTGGAGTCTCAAGAAGAGGAACAGATTCAAGTTCATTACTTTCTATTTCTTTTATATGGCGAGTCCTAGGCCTAACTAGGTCTTGAGAAGATGTCTCTGGTCTAGAAGAAGCTTGATCAGAGGGCTCAGTACGTTCTCGTTGCCTAGGAGACATTACCTACAAGAATGATACAAAGATATTTCACATGAAGAAAGCAAGGCTTAATTGAAAATAATTGGGTAACAATAGTGGAGTGACAAGAAATGGGAATTCCATAATCTTAATTCGTGATATGTGCTCCAAGGCACACCTATCACTGATTAAGCTTACATTTTTCCAAGATTGGACATGTTGAAGACCTTTATATGCCCTACCACAAACCTAGACCATGCTCTGATACCAACTTTGTCACGCCCTAAATTTCAGGAGCGTGACTGGTATAAGAAACCACCTGACAACTTGCCGGCCTACTCTATGACTCCATGTAGTATAATTCAAAATGACTCAATTTAAATTCAGTTCAATTTATAGACCAAGTATTCGAGGCCATATATTTTAAACAGGAAATTTGTCATGTCATTCCTACATAAAATCGGACAGAATTTTCCCTGAAATATGGACATTCCAAGGTATAACCCACAACCAAAATGGATAGATAATTCCACCACACAGAGTTCCATAACCTCAAGGGCATAAAACAAAAGATAATACTAACAACTAATCAAAATAATTCATATATACATAACATGACCAAGACATCAAAATGACATGATACACTTGCTAGTCAACATGTCTAAATGCCTTCTCAAAACACTCCACCAACAAGAGAAATGCCTACCACCACTAGTTGGTAGGCTCGGCAAAATGTGGAAGCTTAGAAGATTTAGCACCTGCAGCAAAATCTAAAAAAATAAAAAAGGAGTGGAGTGAGTCACAAAGACTTAGTGAGATAAAATTTCCTACCCATTCTGCACATATGGAAACCACATGGAAATCTTAGAAATATAAGACTTAAAAAGGGAAATTAACATAAGCAAGATGGCTTTTGGAAACTATGTTCATAACAAAGGAGCACTTTCTAAATTTAGAGACCAAGATTCTGTCATAGAGAGATAAGTTCAGATGATATAATTAAAATTCTTACACAACTATTTAAATCTTCTTGAATTATATTAAGCATCTATTAGATAAGGAGAAACAAAGTCAGGGAAATAGACTTATCAATGTAAATATAGATAAAACATAAAACTCTATGGAGTTAAATAAATTTTATAATAGAAGAGGTAGATGGATACAACAGTTCTTCACATAAGTCACTCTTTCTCATGGAACAATGTATCACATGCATCCAGAGTAATCTCACGGATGGAATTATTCATATAACCATTCCAATGGCCTACCTTATACCTCCCATAACAGTCCATGGGCAATAAATGCTAAGTGCACCTAGGTTTCCTTATGGAAGTGCTAAAGGATCCATCAAAACTTCACTTAACAGTTTGTTTATTTTGTTAAGCATTTATAAACAATTCAACATACAATATTACAACATATGATACTCTTTTAAAAATTTATTTCTATATGTATATATAATTTCACAATCAAGAATCCACATAATTGAGGTTTATAAAAAGATATATTTCTGAAATTAATTTGCATGGCAATATTATCATAAGGAAAATTAAATGTTGCAAAGTATAAATAATATCACTCCCGGAAGAATAAAGAATAAAATCAAAATTTTCTCTTGGTGTGAAGAATAATTCTGTAACAAAAAAATTATTTCCATATAGTTTCATATATGTATTTCAAGTAGGAATTTCAACTCACCTTACTAACTTCAGAAAGCTCAAAGCACCACACCACTCATGAGAGTTTATGCCATGCCAGAATAAACCAAAAGGAATCTTAACCATCCTCAACTAAACTCCAATTTTCCAAACCTCATTGGTTGCAAGCAAGCTTTAAATTCCTAATCCTGTTGAAATGAATTTAAGCTATGCTAAAGCCATTGCCAAGAAGGATTTTAATAGTAGACAAATTAAATTCCTTAAGGATCAAGTCATTTAGAACAAAAAAATAGAGAAGCCCTAACCTCTCCCCTGTTCCTCACGTTGGACCATGATTTACTGCTATAGTTGGTGAGGGAGCTATTGTACACTGCAATCAGTCCGAAAAAACAAGTTGCTACGGTTGGACAGCAAATAGTAAGAAGAACAACATAAAATGCAGAAAACTAACAACTTTGGAGGAGCCTTCAAAGAAAAATGCTAATTAAGTTGAAATGGAAAGGAACTTGATGATTTTCAGCACAAATATCATACTTTCGGACATCAATAGCCACAAAAACAGCACACAAACTAGCAAAAGAGCTCCTTACCAGCAACAGTTGAATGGATAGAAGTTGCAATATCTTTCTTAAAGCTTCGACCTCTTAAAGTGATGAGAGGGAAGAGACAAATTAGATTTGTGGTCCCCCCCTTTTTTTTATATTGAATATGACGATAGAGAGAGAAAAAAAAGAGAATTTGCATATCAATTTTTTTTTTCTTTTTATAGCTGTCTCATGTAAGTTTACAAAAAAAACCTTAACCCAAATGAGATATTACAATTTGGTATGAGCAATTGAATCTAACCAAGGAAAAATGATCGTCTGCCATATGCCATGGATAGTTGTACCAAAAAAGGATAGCTCGAGCTTTCAAAAGAAAGGTGCGGCGACGAGGATTCCAAATTGAGGATTTAGTACTTGAGAAAATACTACCCAATTAGGAAGACACTAGGGGAAAATGGTGATATGAACCTCGCCAACAATGCGACGAAACCCAATACCAACGTGAATTTCAAACCCAAGCTCTTCAAGAATGTTGACCCTTGACCCGTTATCTAACAAGATAAGAACCAAAAACTCTGATGTTTGAAGATGCCACACCAAGAATCCCAAGAACTACTCAAGAATCAAGGAGATAAGTCTGATTGTTTGAACGTGACAAGAATTACCTTGATAAGTTTAAAAGCGAAGAAGGAAGTAATAGCCTCTTAATATTATTATTCTCAATATGATTGTTAAAAATGTTCATGGCTTAATCCTATTTATAGGAGTTGAGTTCTAATCTTAATATAAGGTAAACTAACGCTATTTTGATAAGGCTAACTCCTCTTAAAATAAAACTAAACACCTAATTTAGAACTCATCTTAAGATAAAACTCCTATTAAAATAAAACATATAATTTAGAACTCCTTTTAAATTAAAACAACTAATTCTCATAATCCTCAAAGGCTTAAAAATGTGTAGCCTTCAATAGGAATGTTCTAGAACTTTAATCATCGTGATTAGGTTACCTTGAATCTAAGTTAGGCTTATGCCGGGCTTCCATGTTTTTGCCATCTCAATAACTTGTTGAATGAGTCCATTTGACGTGTCTTTAAATCTCTTGGCTCTAAGTCTTGTGATTATCCCACTTGGCAAGCTTAATAAATCATGTGAATGCTGCTCTTGAGTCCCTCTAAGCCCATGTGTGAATTCCTCATCTTGCATGCTTGATTGAGTGGCTTTGTGTGCATCATTATCCCTCTCATGAAAAGGATTTATCCTCAAATCATCACCTACTTATCTCTAAAGTTCCTTTGTCTCCTTAGGATTGCTCCTATAGGCAGGCCGGTTTGGAATTGATGCACCGGGTATGAAATCAATTTGATGTCCAGTCCCTCGAATTGGAGGCAAAGCATGATGGAGCTTTTTGGGGAAAACATCATCAAACTCCTGTAAAAGAGAAACAATATTGCTCAGCAAAGAACCGGTGAGATCATTAGTACATGAAAAGGCCTCCTTTTACATGAGTACTATAAGGGGCTGTTGTAAAATTAAAGCTCTCTTACTCTCACTTTTTTTGCAATGAAATTATATTTTTCCTCTCTTGCACACAATAAAGCTGCATCAATCTTTTTTATGCTTACCCTCATTTACGTTTTTGCCTTTCTGTTTTTCTCTCCTCTCATTTTCTTTTCTTTCAGTTTCACTTGCTTTTTGCATCTTAAGTTAGTCTTTGAGAACTTGTTTTGAAGTCAATGGCACAAGCAATATAGGATGCTTTTTAAATGGAAAAAGAGTACCTATTGGTGAAACCATCATGTGTAACCCATCAATCGTACTGCCATGGTCTTCCCAATAAGATGTGACATGTGTGCACAGGAACCACATCACAAAGCACTTCATCCTCATACTTGCCAATAGAAAATGCCACAAAAATTGTTTAGCCACTGAAGTCGGTACGGTTGTGGATGCTTTATCGTAGGTAATGCCAATTTTTCTACTAATTCAGTACTAGCTCCGTTGGCGAAACTCCCTACGTCAATTATAATGCAACAAACTTTGTTATTCACAAAACACCGAGTGTGAAACAAGTTCTCCCGCTGGTTATTATTTTCTTCCTTAACCTAC
>JASKGM010027336.1:0-27025 GCA_034509205.1 Ceratonia siliqua | reverse complement strand
AGAAGCTACAAGAATGTACAAGAGTTACCTAGAAAACCCTAGAGCTTTCTGGAACTCTCTGGATGGTCTGCATGGATGTTTGCCTACTGGGCGCCATGTCGTGTCCATGCAGTGTCTGTGTGGCGCTGATGTGGCGGGATGTGACACTATGCTAAGGAAGGGGGATTGCTTGGATATTTTATTTGGCAGATTGGGAACGATGACAGTTGGGCTCTTTCTCAAACGGGTGAGTATCCAAATCAAAACATTTGCTCGTTTGACAATGCTGATAGAGGGAAAAAAAATTGCTTTTTAAATTTTTTTTATTTGTGTTTAACCAACAAAGAAAAAAAGAACTCAAAGAAAAATCATTTTTAGATGAAATACATCCATTTGAAAAAAGTATTATGAATATTATTTTAAATATTAATTAATATTATTAAAAGTTTAACGGCTATAGAGATGAGATTGAGATCAGAAATTTAGTGTTATTTTATGTTTTCTGTGATTTTATTTGCTTTTATTGTCTGGTTCAATGTTTGATTGATATTCTTAAATCTTACTGCAGCTTCCGAAGCTTGGGACTCTTAAGCATGGACATGAAGAGAGGCTCGTAACTCATAGTGACAATGTTGGGCCCACAAATTGGTTATCTATAGACATAGCGACATCATTCCATTGGTTTCTACTATCAACTTTCTTTGGTGTTGGTGTTTTCTTTCTGTTTAATTTATAATGTTTATTTAAATATATATCAATTTGTAGTACTGTTTAATAAATAAGCTCAACTTAATCAATATTTTTCTCTTGATGAAAGGTCATTCTCTCTATTTTAAACGAATAAATATGAATATTCTAGAATTTAACTCTGCTCAAGCATATGCTCTAAAAAATTGTTAACCACATGGAAAGACTTGTATCTAAAGAACCTTCAAGCAAGGGTAAAATACCTATATGACATTTCATAGAATGGATCTGATCATGTTATTAGTCATTTTGGTCGAATCGTGGCCAATTATGATTCTTTAAAAAAAACATATAAAAAGATATGTATAATCGTGATAGTCTGTACATGAAGGGATTTGGACTCGACAATTCAAGAATTATTTGTAAACATTTTCATATTAAATTTACTCAGAATGTGTATAATTATTAAATCTTGAGATAATAAATGATAGGGGGATGCTGCATCCCCCTCCTCTACCACCTTCCCATGCCTCCTTCACTTCGGCAGTCTTGATTTGTTATGTTTTATATTTTTTATCTCAATTTTTTTTATTTTTTAACATTAATTAAGTATTTACTATATCATATATTTTTTTGAAAATTTTTTATATTTTTTTAAAATTTTTAAACTTATGCATGAATAGTATCAAAAAATTAGGGATGAATAGTATAAAAAAGATATAAAAAATTCTTAAAAATATTTAAAAAGTTTTTAAAAATTTAAAAAAATATATATAAGATAAAAAATATTTTATTAATTTTAAAAAGTAAAAATATTTTAAAAAAAACTAAAAAATTAAAAAAGTAAAAAAAAAAAATGGGGGGGACGTAGCTTAGTCCCCCCTAAATGATAACAAGGATATTTTTTAGTATTTACAAAATATTGGTGCCTTACTTCAAGATTATTTATTGGTGTTTTTTTCCGTACTCATGAATAGTAATATTTAGGAATATGTTTTTATTTTTTAAAATTCTTATTTTTAGTTTTTTAGTTTTTATTTTAAGTAATAAGTTAAAAAAATTTGAAAAAAATTTAAAATATTTTCATAACACATTAATTCAAAAATAATTCAAAAAATAAAATAAGAAAACAAAAAAAAAGTAAAAAAAAAATCTTTTGATTCTTTTTTTATTTTTTAAATTTTTTTAACTTATTTCTTAAAATAAAAATAAAAAATCTACTTTGGAGTATAGAATACTCCATAGTAAAATAAAATCTATCTTTTTTATTAGATAAGAAAGTATAAATTTACTTATAGTTAATATTTTATCACGTAAATATAGAACGGATACTTTATAAATACCGTAAACTTCCCCCAAAAACAAAAAATCATTTTCAAGGAAAACTAACACTGAATATGTTTACCCCAACAAAATTTTTGGGGGTTATTGGGGGGGGGTGGAAGGGGAGGTTTGAATGATCTCTTCTGTGGAGGCCAAAAGAAAAAGGAAAACAAAAATGCCTATTAGACATGGCTCATGAGGTAAAACACTTAATTTTTTTAAGATAAATTCTAAAATTTGGAAAAATAAAAAATAAAAAAATTAATAATATTAACTAAAAAGCATAAATATGGTGTCACGCCCCATTTTAAGATACGTGACCGGCGTAGGAAAATCACCATTCAGGTATTTACCTACCAGCCTAAAATACCCATGCAATAAATATCAATTATACTCATATTTAAATGAATAATAAAAGTTCAATATACTTTTTAAAAAAAATTTTAAGTCATTAATTTAATAAAAATTTTGGCAAAGTTTTTCCTGATATATGGACTATCCAAGGGTACAAATATGTGAAAAATAAAGGTGGACATGCCCGCCATCAATCAGAAGTCTCAGTGGCTCAAATAGAAAACAAAAAAAATGGTTCAACATGAACTGTATCTTCTAACTACATATAAACTATGCAATTATCATTTACAGACCAAGAACCTTATTCAGAAAATGTAGAAAGAATGCAACATATCCAACAATATCCACTATCCATTAAAATACTTCACTTTTACTCAGATGACCCGCCTACCAATTCAATCACCGGGTTCAAAGGGAGCAGACGGAGCTGAAGGGAGTTCACCAGTGACCTGATATGAAAATGTTAAAGTTGAGGGGTGAGTCCACCGACTCAGTGAATGAAAAACAAACTTACCAATTAATACATAAACTCTTACATGTAAAGTGCATTATAGCTAAAAATAATATAAAATCTCATTTTAGTACTTTTTAGACATAATAAGTACCTAATGCACCTTACATTTAGGAAAGAAAATAACTTTTACTTCATAATGATAATCTTAAATAATATGAAATTTAAAGAGATATTATGACAAGTAATACTTTAATCAAAATATAAATTTCCTAGGATCCATAACGATATAAGGAGAGAACCTAAATTGAAAAAACAATATTCTCACTCTAGAGGATAAGTCTCAACTAGAGGGTAACCCGATTTTCACCTTCGGGAATTGCACTCACTGAAGGAAAATACTAACTTTCATGTTCTTTTCCGGAGCATTCTCATCCGGAGGAACCATTCATAATAACACTCAATCTTCTGTCAAGAACTGCACTCACTGACAAAAGTACCATTTATCAGGAACTACCCTCAACTGATAAAAGTTGCGACCTAGGTGCACCTAGTGGTTCTACCACCACTCTACTACGGATCACAGAATACAGTTTTAAATTACTTTCATAATTCTCATATCATTCATACTTTCACAATATCAAAGTTCAGATATTTTTTATATTGTGAAACATAATAATAAGTTTTACGTATATATTTATATTACTTTCCTCAAAATTATTTCAAATCATACTCAAATAGAATCATTGAGCCATAAGTTAAAATTTAATAATTTAGGCATCAAGAGGTAAGTAAGAATCCACATACCATTGCCAAATTTGGAAACTTAGTCATCAATCTCCAAACTATTTTATTTCAAGGCTGAGTTGGTTCCGATGGATTGGTTCTGGACAATCCTATGTGCAAACATATATGCATCACATATCAGTATACTAAGTTTGCCACCACTTTTCTATTATGACTCTAATAAACTAGGAGATGACTTAAATTGCATAGCCATGATTTTTTTGAGTCCAACCCTGCTTGGATAAGAACTTTATTATAGTTTAACTTCCAAATTCACAACCACTAGAAGGGTTAAAATTTCATATATATATATATAAATTGTTCACTTTGCACAGTTAAACTTTCCAGCATAAATTCAACTAGTGGCTAACAATAAATTTCAACCATCAACGCGATAGGAGTCTAAGGATAAATGTATGAATTTAACATAGTTTTTTTTTCTTTTTGGCATTTTATCAAACACTTGGTGTGCATCCCACAACTCTATTCTAAATACCCCATAGTTAATTATGAAATTGTGAAAGGAAGAAAAGAATTACTGAACATAATTCCATAATCATAGCAAGTAATATAAGATTAACTCACAACCATGATTACTTGCTCAGAAGAGGTTTCCAAAGCCATTTTCTAACCCAACGAATTGCTCAGAAAAACATGGAAGGATTTACTTACAACCAAGGGAAACTTGAAATTGGATATGTAGAGGAATTTGGATGCCAAAATCAAGTCTCCACGTGACAACACGTTGTTGAAAATTTGCTAGAACCTCACCGAAGTTGAGCCACAGAACCGGCAACTTCCAGCTGGTTGAGACAACCACGCCGACGGTTGTGGCGGCTGGGAACAGTGGGAGATGGCCTGGTTTGGCTGAAGCTACGGGCAGCACGGTGGCCGTAAGCTCTCATGGCTACCAGGTCGAGCAGCGCGGTGGGGGGGGGGGGGAAGAATTTCAGAGGGGCCGAAAACAGAGAAGGGGAAAAGAAATAGGGATTTTTTAGGGACTTCTTTGCAATTACTTAAAACTAGAGTTTTTGCTAGTTAGTCCTCCTACTTTGAATTTATTATGCCCAAACCCCTACATTTCTTTTTTTTTTTAATTTAAGGCATTAAATATGGAGAAAATAAAAAAAAAATTGAAAAGACCAAAATTTTTTTTTTAAATCACAACGATATGAAATTTCATCTTATTTTACAAAAATTAAAAATAAGAAAGAAATACAAAAAAAAAAGAAATATTTTGTGGACCACCACCATCTTTTTTCATTTTTCTTACTTATCTCATGTTACTACCATCATCTTTTATTTATTTATTTTTATTTTGTTTCTTTCTCTCTCCATTCACCTCAAATATCCCCCACTCTCTTTCCTCACCTTCCCCCCTCTCTTTCCCATTGGATATATATATATATATATATATATATATTACGTATTTATCATTTCACTAACTTTAACCTACCCTTTTAATTGCTCACATGCCTAGCTGCCACCTCTTCTCCTTGCTTCTATGAAATTTTTCTTCACCTGTCCCTTTTTTTCTTTTCTTCCTCATTCTCCAAGTATCACCAAACCACCCATGCCATCTCTCCCATTTCTTTTCCATCTCTCATCATCTCCACATGTCTCTCTTTTCCTCTGGAACATTCTCCTATTCTCATCCATAGCCAGCTCATCTAGGGCAGCTCACTTCCTGCAACACCTCATTTCTGCTACATTTGTTGACTTCCAGAGTAGCCTTCTCTTCTCCCCATCTCCAGCTCATGGTTCGTACTGCAGAGGAATAAAAAGAGAGGTTTTCGTTAGGTGAAATCAAGAGCATATCATGCTTTTTGGGTTTGGTTTTGTGCCTATAAATAGGGAGAGAATCAAGTTGGGAAAGAGGAAGAGAGTACGAAAAGAAATTTCTGAAAAAGTAGAGGGAAAGAAGAAAATTTAGGAGGCAATGAAGAGAAAAGAGGACTTTTGGGTTAAAGAAATCTTCAGGAGAATTTTTAAAGAGGGCTTCGGATAGTTGGGAAGCTGAAAGAAGAAAAGAGGATCAATGGGGAAAGTTATACTTTGTAGCATTAAGAAGTAAATTTCTTCTTGCATGGGATTATTTTATGTTGACTGAGTTGTGATGGTGGGTTCAAGGGATTTATTAAAGCCTGTGTATGCTAATTATATGTTTTGGGTTTGAGTTTAAATTTTATTTTAATCTTTGAATCAAAGACAGTATTAGTATTTTAGTTCAAGATGACTTTATGCCTTGTGGGGATGTATTCTGATATGTTAATCTAGGTTCATCTGCATTTTCGTCTTGAATTTGGGATAACCTTGATCAAATACTGTTTGACTTATGGATTTAAGTTTTTAAAATGTAATACTATTGATGTAGTTCCCATCGCTGTCTTTATTTTCACTTGGTTCTACTTCATTTCAATTAATTTTAAAGTAATGTTGGTTTTTGTGCTACTGAATTTCCCTTTTTTCCCTTTTATGTTTTAATCCCAAGTTTGTTTCATTTAGTTTCTTAACTTGGTTTTGCTTTAAAATATAATTTCTGTAGTTCATTTGGTATAGGTTGTGGTTTATTTCAAATATCTTGTGATAGAATCTGATTGTTTTTGTTTCTGAAATTTTAATGATTGGAGGCTGCGTTGAGATTTTTTTTTGGCGTTAAGAGCATGTTGGGTTTTTGGTATGTGTATGTACCTTTTAATGATATTTGGTATTTGAAAGTGCTTTTGCACCTTTTAAGTATGAGTTATGTTTAAGGATTTAACCTTTCGTATGGGAAAATTTTGAACCTTATTTTTGTATTGAAAGAGGCCTCCTTGTATATGATTTGTCTTGTTGTGTAAAACTGTTTTAAGTCCGACTCAATGTTATTTTAATTCTGGATCAACAATTTGAATATAATTTTGTTTGCTTGACTAATTTGTTGAAATTAATTAGTTCATTTGGTTTATGTCTCATGGTCAGTTGTAAGTATGAAATATTCCTTTGCGCCAGAGCTTAGAATATGTTAAACAATTCTTTTCATGTTACTATAATTAATGTATGTTGTGTTGTGTGTGTGCTTGATTAGTGAAGTGTTATTTCTTGCCATTATTTCTTTTAATTGGGATGTATAAATTTTATTTATTTCTTATTTGGGTTGTATAATTTTTTTTATTGCGTGTGTAATAGTTTATCATGTTTTATTGTGCTCATCGCCCAATTCCCTTTAGTAAAACCTAAAACCCCTCCCCAGTGTTATTAATCTTTGTTATCTCTTGCTTATTACTTTATTGTTGGTTGTAATTTTATTTTGGTACCACAAAAAGATGCCCAATGCTCCTTATTTTATAGTGAATAAAATAAAGATGAAATAGATGATAAGGGTCTTAGGCTCCATAGAATTTTCTTTTAGATAAAGACAGGAGCCTTTGCTAAATGTTTTATGAGAAACTGGCCGTGCTCAGAAAATTATATGAAGATTTAGTTGGAAGAGATTCTTGCAATAAACCCTTGAGATTTTGATTAAATCTCTTCCATCCAACCATGCTTTGTGCCCATTCCCTTATGAAAATTAAAATTGTTACGAGTGTTGAGAATATTTCTTTCCAAATATTGGGATTCAAAAAAGGACTTTTAGACTAGTTTATTTTAAAATCAGGCTTCAAGGGCCACCTTATCCCATTAGGAAATAATTTGCCAAGAGCTTTTGATAAATGTTTTAGGAGGCCTAATGGTCTAAAGGTTTTTGAAATAATGAGAAAGGTTTGAGTTTTTAGTATTTTCACTATTCATTTTTGGGCTTTGATTTTATGCTTTAAATCCATAAAGCTTTTGTTGATTAAAATGTTTGAAATTAGGCTTAAAAAAAAATCATATTGTGAACCCAAAAGCTTGATAGACTAAATGAACATCATTTAAGAATTTTATCTTAACAAATTTATTGGACTTAGTGATATATCAATATTTATCCTATTATTTTGTTATAATTTTTTATTCTTTTCATACATTTTGTTTTAGAATTATATTACTTTGAATTGTGTTTTGTGTATTTGCAGGAAGTGTTCAAGAAGAGTTTGAAGTCTTATTTCTAAACAAAAAAATAATATAAAAAAATTCCTCAATTTTCTTTTTTCACTAGGATTGTTGCTTTCATTTTCTACCAAAACTCTTTCATCAATTTCTTTCCTTTACTAGGACTTCCATTTTCCTCCCTCTAAATATCCTACTATCTCCATCATTCAAGAGACAGAGATATCACCACCATCGCCAGATGTTGCGTTGTTATTACCAACCACCACAGCCACCGTTCACGCTATTGTTGTTGCTGCAGGAGAATGATTTTCATCTTTTATTTTTATTTTATGTTTTTGCAACATGTTTGATATTTTTATAATTAAGTTTATTGGGTTAAATTTAATTATAAGAGGGTAAACATATTGTGGGTGTTTAGTTTAGCTACCATGAGTGTATTGAATATTTTGGTGAATTGTTTTTAATGCAAATTTAGATTATTTATTGTTCATTGTTGTTTATCTAATTTACTTATAAATTGTGGAGTGATCATATATAATTTGTGATTAAAATTGGGATATGAGAATTAGATGTTAGACATATTATCTGCATGTAATTAAGTTCTCTTGAACAAGAGTTTAAATTAAATTCATTGGTTTGATTTAATTTAGATAGTTGTGTATTTTTTCTTATGCTAAATCTAATTAACTAAATAATTATTTGGATCAAAGAAATTAATTAGTTAATTATAAGTGAGGATTATCCGTGATTATCTGGGTTCTCTAGCTTTAGTGAAAAAAATCAATAATTTCGACTTAAGAATTTTAATTTAATCCACTTAATATTTCAATACATGATTGGTTAGTTAGCTAAACCCCATTAATTTTCATAGAATTTAATCCAGTTTAAGTTATTATTTTGCCTTATTCTAGTTTAGTGAGTTTAATTAATCTTGAGCCTTCATAACAATTTGATTAGAGTGTTTAGGATTTTGTTTTATTCAATGTATTTTATTTTAATTTATTTGGTTTTGTTTTATTTTTTGGTAAATTTAGTTTTTTAAAGAAAATAATTGAAAATTTAGACCAATGCAATTCCTTGAGAGATCGACCTTGAAGTAAACTTATCATTAGACTATTAGTGATTCGTGTACTTGCGAACATTTAAAATTTGCACATCACTTAGAATGTTATCTTCTAAAATGGTTTCAAAGACCCATTAATCAACATATTTTGAAGGCATATCTTCTTAGCTTTAAAATGGGTTTTCAAGGATCCAAAATAGAAAAACAATATGGGCTTTTAAAATAAAGTTTGGCTTTTTATCAAAATTAATTAAACTCACTAAACTAGAATAATACAAAATAATAACTTAAACTGAATTAAATTCTATGAAAATTAATGGGGTTTAGCTAACTAACCAATCATTATATGGAGAATTATTCTCTTATAGTGTCTTAGATTTTATGTGAAAATTTATTTTTCTCCTAATTCTTCATAAATAATATGTGGTTCTTATTTTCTCATTTTATTTAAGCTTTATATGAAGATTTATTCTTTTATATTATCTTATTTTACTAGTAGGCTTTGGGTGTACATTCATCCTCTCACATTGTCTTAACCTCTAAAGATATTTGGTAGAGATTATATATCCTCCCTAGGCAAATCAAATATTTTTGTCTTAAGGTTGAAGTCATACATCCGCCTTAAGCGAAACCAAAATATTATTTGCTTTAAGGTTGAGATCATATATCCGCCATATGCACATCATCAAAAAATATCGAATTACGTGGACCTTGGTCCTCATAGGGATACATAGGCTTTTATATAGTAAGTCAAGTTCGATTCTTTTATCTTTCATCTTCGTATCACATTAATAAAAAAGGATAATCAAAATAATGAAATTATATCAAAATTTTAAGGACAAACAATTAAGGACAGCAATCCTTAGGGATGAACGTTGTAAAATGCTAAACACTTTTCCCCATACATAATTAGACTCCCGAACCTTTCTTCTGATTTCAAAGGCCAATTTTTGAATTTTTTTTAGGATTCCAATTATCCTCTTAATTAATTGGTGGCGACTTCAATTTTCATAAAATCTCTATTTTTTAGCTATCCGTTACGTTGTGCCATTGTCTTTTGAAGTGCTATGTATTATGAGCAAGTACAAAACCTAATGATGCAAAAGAAAAAGGAAAACAAAAATGCATGTTAGACATGACTCATGAGGTAAGCTTACCATAATCAATTAATCATATGCTTAAGATAATCAGATATTCAGTGTGATCTATTATGAGCAAGTACAAAGTCCAATGATGCAGCCAATGCCACCAGGTAACTAGTTATCGCTCCATAGCTACACAAATATATAGGCCATTCCTACAAATTAAAGTGAAATATATCAAATCATAACTGCCAAATATAGAGAACTTAAGCACTAAAAACCAAGACAAGGGGACTGAATTATATAATTTGGCATCATATCAGACAAACATTCAATATATATATATATATGATTATAGTCCTAACTCATAACATATTTTCAGTTTGAATAAGGATTCTTGTTTCCTTCGACATTCTAGATTAGTACCACAAGATCTATCTCATGGATTGTGAAAATTCTAGGTTAAAAGTAAACCAAACTAGAAAACTATGAACCTGTGGGCTTGAAGGTGAAATTATCAAGGGGCTCGGTAGCTGCTGTCTATCGTTCTTTCCCTTTCTGAATTAAACCTAGGAAGCATTGTAACAATTTATCTTTTTATAAGCTCTCTATGATTTTAGCAAACGATGTTCGATGAATTCAAGGGTAGAGGGGATTAGGGAAGACATATTACCTACCATGGCTTCTACAAGTCAAGCAGCATTGGCCAAGCCCCAAACCAACCCCCAATAATTGTTCCATGAGTTGGTAGACAAATTAATTAAGTGAGATTATTATTTTTTAATTACTCATATTTTATTTATTTAATGCATAATAAGGATATATTAATAATTAAATTAACCAAGATAACTCAAATTATCTCAAACTCTCTAATCTAGAAGAGTTTAAAAATTGAGGTGTAGAATAGGTTGGGAGGAATTAAGAATCATCCTAATCCTCCCCACTTCATTAATTAAAATATATCTAAACAATGATTTGGATCTTTATCACTTTACTCCATTTTTTTCTCACTCTATTTCATTCTCCCAAACAACTTTTATGATTAAATACAATTTTAATCTCTTTAGTATTATAAATTTTTATTTAGTTCTTAATTTAAATAATTTTATTCTTTTATATTTTAAAAAAATTAATTAAGTCTCTTAATCAATTAACATACATAATTTTATTATTATATTTAATAAAAAATTAAACGAAATCACTGTTTTTTATGTTTTTTGACATAATTTTAATTAATAATTTATTAAATAATTATTTTAAGTAAATAATAATGAATTTATGTATATTAAATAATAATTATTTTTTATTTATATATAGATGAAAATATAATAATAAAACTTTATCAAAACTTTTTAAAATATAAAATGATTAAAGTGTTTAAATTGAAAAGATAAGATAAAATTAAAGCTCTTATAATATTAATGAATTTAAAATGTATTTAAATTATTAATATATTAATGTGTTTTTAATTAGAGACGTTTATTACGGGTTATATTTTTAGATTCCTAAAAGTAAGATGGAAAAGTTTTCTTTCCTATGTTTGACGAAAGAGATAGAAAAATATACCCTCACATAAAATATATCCGAGAATGAAAATTACCCCATTATCCCCTTTTTTTCCCTTGTTGCTCATTATCGGACTCGATTCCTTCGTCCATCACTTGCTGTCGTGCCTCCTGTGTCTCCGTCGCCGTTGCCTTCGTCTTATCTTCATCAGTATTTCCCTCTTTCCCTGTGATTGCTTTGCAGATTTGCATATATGTTTTTGAGATTCCTTTTCCCTCTTCGTTTCATTTGTTTTGCAGATCTGTTTGTAGGGGACTTTATGTTCAAAAACATAGCATTTGTGGCTTTTTTTTGGGTTGCCTTAAGTTCACTCCATCCCAATAGCTCCCTCTGTTACCAACGTCGTCTCTGTGTCTCCGTCGTGGCTCACCAACGCCGTCTTCCTCTTCAATTGCAGAACGCCCTCTCTGTGCCCAACAGGTATTTCATATGCTCATGAACTCCTTTTTTCGTTGAAGTCTTTCTTGCTTCTATTTTGGTTTTGATTGGGCTGATTTGTAGATAATTTTGGGTTTGATTTTGGTAGTATTGGCTTTGGGTTGTTGTGGGTTTCTGATTTTGAAACATAGTCCATTGATAGATTGTTTTAGGGTTCATTGAAATCATGAATTCATAGAGATTTGAGAAATTGTTTGCAAAATTAATTCCAAAAGTTCAATAATTGAATATGAAACTGAAACCCATTGGGTAAGGAATGGATTATCTGCTCATCCTTGGTTGTGAAACTGAAACCCATTAAATTATTTGGCTATGAGCTTATCCTGGTTGGTGAAATGTTCGAGTGAAAGTTTACACACAAATGAATATTTTGGTTTTGATTATTGTACACTTGAGACAAAAAAGTTGTTGTTTACTTCTAACATTTCATCCTTGCTAGATCTGTAGCTAAAACCTTTGCTGGTTTTGTAGCTTTAGTTCTTTGTAAAAAATACTTCAGTTAGTGTTTCAATAATAATTCTTGATAATTCTCAAGTTTGTAACTATTTCTTCTGATCATGCTCTTGCTCTTCTTGTTCAACCCTGAAGCTTCATTGCTTATGTATCTCCATTATTTAATCATGACGGTACCTTCACTGTACAACAATTAGGCAATTAATCCTTTACGGGCGGTGTTGTCTTTGTCCTGAATGGGTAATTCTGTCATACATATAAAAATGACAGAATTATAATGAAAATAATTATCGTACCGAGTCTCACTCTCTCTTTTACTAATGATGCTTAATCCAACGTTTAGTGTTCAAATTTTTATTTGTTTTGTACATCAAACTATGTTTTGTTCGCACTCAACAATGTAGGGAGAGTTAATTATGTTAGCTATGTAATTTTCTTTTATCGTGCATGTAAGTATGTAACTAAACACATGTTTTAATTTATTGACCAATTTAGCTAGGTAATAATATACATGGAGACTGTATATGTTAGAAGCATTTGTATATAAATTTTCATTTAGAAATTGAAATATAAAGTCTATTACATATTACTCAAAATTCTTACCAATAATATTCATTTTACTCTCATCCTCAGATAAAGAATCTTTAGTTTTCTGCAATCATTTATTGTAAAAGAATGTATATATATATATATATATATATATATATATATATATATATATAGTATGCCCTCATCATTTATCTATATATGTACGGTAGTTATAAACTTTTCACAAGAGTGGATGATAATAACCTTTTCTCATAACAATTTTGTAATATTATCAAGACTATGAGCTTGTTCGGACATTCTTTAAAAAAAATAATTTTTAATAAAATGAGAAAAAAATAAATTAAAACACAACAAATTCTGTAATATTATCAAGACTATGAGCTTGTTCGGACATTCTTTAAAAAAAATAATTTTTAATAAAATGAGAAGCTGTTTTGCAATTGAATACAATACATGAGAATAATTTTTAAATCATAAAATGTGTTCAACTATCAAACTGTAAAAGGACTTTTAGTTAATAAAATGACTAAAAAGAGCATGCATAAGGAATTTAACATTAACAATATTTAATTTGAAAATAATAAAATAAATATATACATAATTAAATATAATAATTTTTAAAATAAAATAATAATTGTGTAAAAATAATCATAATAAAAAATAACTAGATGAAAGAAATAATCTAACTATATTAAAAAAAGTTTAATTAAGAAAGTATTTTTTAAAAAATATACATACTTAAAATGAATTTTTAATCAAATACTTTTTTTAATACTTAAAATATTTAAACAGGATAATTTTATGACGAAATAGTACCTTTTCAGTCTCCATGACATAATAAAAATTAAAATTGTTAATATGATAAAATTTAACTATGATATTATAATAAAAAAAGATAAAAATTTTAAAACAACAATTTCTCATGATCTCCATATTAGGTCTCAATGGAATCTCTAGTTTATTCTATGGAAATAACATCTTCTCTAGTGACCCGTCTCTGTTCATATACATCATACACTTGAACATATTCATCTTTTAATTCATCAATAGTTTCAAAGCGTCAAAGAAGATTTATATCAGCATACATTCTTCTGATATAGTTGTGAAGAGCAAAGCATGCCCATACGATACCAAATTGTGTTTGGATCTT
Organism: Ceratonia siliqua; assembly: GCA_034509205.1. Classification (NCBI taxonomy): domain Eukaryota; kingdom Viridiplantae; phylum Streptophyta; class Magnoliopsida; order Fabales; family Fabaceae; genus Ceratonia; species Ceratonia siliqua. Next base: position 13,133 of record JASKGM010027336.1, on the reverse strand, counting down.
ATAGTTTGTCATCTTATTTAATATCTTCCATCGAGCTTTATAAATTCCAAATGCTCTTTCAATAACACACTTCAAACTTGAATGATGGTATTTAAACATGTCGTTAGGCAATCTAAATCTTGGAGGACCCTGACTAAATATAGGCATATGATATCTTGTGTTTTTATATGGTCATAGGAATCTTTTCATTGTAAGATATCCTGAATCTACAAGGTAGTATTTACTTATAATAAAATAAATTTAATATTAGAAACACAATTACATTTCATCATCTAAAACATCAATAACAAAACACAATAATTATTACCTTCAGGTGGGTGAGGAAATTTTCCTCTGGATCCCCGTATAGTATTAAGCAAAATTTTTGTTTCATATGCTGTACCACCCCACCCCATTTTTGCATAAGTAAAACATATATTAAAATCACAAACTGCAAGAATATTAGTGGTGATGATTCCTTTTCTTCCAGTGAAAGTTATCATCTTCTCAGGAGGTGGAATGACATTGACATGGGTTTCATTAATGGCTCCTATGCAATCTTTAAAGAAAGGCCAATATCTTTCATCATGCATAAGATAACTAGGAGTATTTGTAAAGAGTGGATCAATAGGTTTTATAATCTGATATCCTAATCTCTCAACAGATTGTAATACATTGTGAAACTGTCTTGATATAGTATCGTCGGATCTTTGAAATCTCTCAGAAAAATCTCTAGAACTTGCCCCACGACCAAGTATATATAGTAGCATAGATATAGCTTCGTCTACTCTAACTCTAGAAGTTGGTTGCAATCCATAATTATTGGTCAAGTCTATGATAATACTCTTAAACACATGATTCTTCATTCATAATCGTTCAAAAAATCGATGTTCATTTGCATGCAACAACTCTATAACTCATTTATAACCTGTAAGGATTGATGTTCTTTTAAGAGTCTTATGTAGATAATTGTCATGGTAATTCGCTACCAAAACACCAGCTAATGTGGCAGCTTTTGAACAACATTTCATTCATTCATCCCTACAACGATAAAGATGTTCAACAATTTCAGTATCTGAATCTAAATAATCGTCCATCCTGTGCAAATAAACATAATTCTTGTCAATAACCAACCAGGAAGATAGTATGAAATTCATGATCATCAAAAAATTATCCAGTACGTTACATCATGAATTCAAGACAATAAACCAGTGATTAAAGCAAATATCAAGTACTTAACATAAGAAAACAACATAACAAAACAATCATCCATACCTAATACATCAATATCACTTATAGTTTTTCACATCGTCCATATCAAAGGTGTTCAAGCATGGAATAATCGCGTTAATATTAAAGGCTTCCATGAATGTAACAAACGTCTCTCTATTGATTCTGTCTCACATAATGCAAACGGCGAACTTGTATAGAGGATCATTCTGCTTTATCCTGGGAACACTATCCAGCAAGTGAATACACTTAGTCACACTGAAAGGATCTTTTGGCTTTGGTGGAAGAGGTGCAACTGATGATTCATTGATGTTGTCAACAAGTCGATTAAGGGAACTTTGTATTCTCTGTGTTGCCCCACCCTCTTTATGTGCTTATCCCCTTCTCTTCCTCTTCCTCTGCATATTGTTCAAGACACCGGTTGTATCATTAATGTCATTCGTTTCACCTTGTGTAACATGAAACAATGCATTATCAATTTTATTTTGGTCATTTCGTTCCTTATGTGATACAGGATTCATGGGAGGTTTGTAAACACGAGAACCGGTCTCAACCACATCCCTTAAGCATCTTTCCATCAAGTCAAGAAATTTTGGACCTTGATCGTTCCAATTCAAATTTTTAGGATTCTCTGGTAAATTAAATGTAGAAGGACTTGTAAATAAGCTGTACATAATTAACATATGAGAGAATGTGGAAAGAATTATAAATACATACCTTGCCCTTTTTGACCCACCATTTTGGAGATGCATTAATAGTCTGCTTTACTGGATCACATCCAAGACCTGTAACTTTGTCAACCAACCTTACCTAAATGCCAAATTCTTGTTTCAAATTATCCCATATATTTTTCATTTGTCTCTTTTCATATTTGTCGCCCCGTTTTTTGATTAAATTTGTCAACTATATTATTCCACCATTCTTTAGTAAAATGTATGTGAAGTCTATTACCAACTTTAATCTCTTCAACACACACTTTTAAGAAAACCTCTGTGTTCGTATCATTCCATTTTGCAACTGTAAGTAGCTTTGATGCCATTGTATTTAAGTATGAAGCAATCAAATGCAATATTTTTATAAGGTAGAAAGTACAATACACATTATTAATAATATGCTATAGCATATTATCAACCAGCTAATAAAACAAGTTGCATACTCTTTTGTTAGATTTCATATTATCATTGTTTTGATTTCAAGGTAACTTTCATCCATAAGTAAAACTGTACTAGTTAATAAAATATAACTAGAAAATGAAATCTTAATACAAAATTACTAAAGTGTTGTCAAGATAATGCAATATCAAAGAAGACAAGCTATGAACATTATAATCATATTAATCATAATATACAATATCAAATGGAGAGTTCCCATCAAGTAGTTAATGTAATTATCCAGTCACTCAGGAACCAATCATGCAACTATAGGCCATCAATCACTTAAGAAAATGAAGAAAATACATGGTTTACTTAATTTTATATCTTAAGATGTATAAAAAATTATAATTAAATTTCTCAATTTCTTCAAATGAATGACTAAATACCTAATGATATATTACTGAATATAAAAAAAAAGCATAACTAAATAAGTAACAAGATAAACATAACTAACTCTACTGGACTGAGATAATGCCAGATAAGGAATGACTTAGCCATACTTCCCACTCTTATTTATTTTACATTTAATAAGGAAGAAGTGGCCAGAAATAAAAACCAAGGAGTCAAACATCAAGCAGGGGCAAAAAAGAAAGATTCAGTGAATGAATCTTAACAACGGTTATATGGGATTCTTCAAACAAGAAATAGCACCTCCCCACAAAAACAAAACAAAAAACAAAGTCCTTACTTTTTGCTGATTAGACATGTTGTTTAGGCCTAGTGTAGTTTCCTAAAGTTTTGCTTCAGAGAGTATAAGAACACTTGGTCCTTAGTCAATCAGAACTTTTTCTAATATGGAATTGAACAAGAACTTAGTATTTTGTTTTTGGCATGAGTCATCATGAAAGTAATAATGACTAAAGACAGTCATAATCAATACTAATCTTATTCATCTCCCATGTATGAAAAGGAAAGCAGGCAAATTAGATTTTTTTAATAATTAAAGTTTTACATGGTCTGATTAATAATCCATGTGGGGCACCTAAGATTTGGACCTTTCTTTGATTCCTAAATGGGCAAAAAATAATAGCCTCAGACGTAGTTGTAAGCAGCTTCCTTTGGGAAAAACCCACCTCCAAATTCCAATAATGAGTAGTGTAGAGTAATTGAGTACTAAGTCCTCCCATCTGGAAGCTTCCTATTTCACATGGCATCCAGCCTTTCCCCTTTCATTGTTTATGGGTCATATTATTAACCTTTGATTGGGAAAAAAAAAGTATAATATCTCCTTTCATATAATAAATCCAAAATTATAAAATTTTAATAATTGCATAGAGCCAGATGTTATAAAACACATTCCCCTAAAATATTATTCTTTTTACACTCTCCTAGAAAGTTCCAAATTGTCTTTTATTTCCAATTTATCTTCCATGGTAACATGAAGAAAATCTACTTCAGCAGAAATATAATTTTGCAGAATAGCGTAGTCAATATTTGGTTTATCAAATTTGAGATAGGGCATAGAGGGGTTATAAACAAATCAGTTTGCTTAATGCCTAATGCTTTTTCAGGTGGTATCATTTTGGAGGAATAAAAATAAAACTACATAGGAAAGAGGGATAAATTTTACACTATTTTCTTTATGGTGATATTCGTGCTTCAATATCCCTGAAATAAAAGGATAAGAAAACCAGTTAAATTACCCACATGGGTTGACCTTATTATAAGAACATAAGCAGTTCTGAAACACATTCTCTGCATGTTATGATGTCTAGGAGATTTGAAATGAGTCCAAAGATTGGCAGTCATCAGTTGCACATGATTAGCTGGTTCGGAACCCAAGTACCCACGTAAATCCAATAAACTAATCTATCATTAACTTAACTATAAACTACTTTGTCTCTAAGAACTTCTTATAAGTCTCTCTGGCCTCACCCTTATTCCTTTGTTTCTTGCTCTGAAAAATGCTATACATTAGGTAAAAAGAAAACATAAGGCCATTTAATATAGATAATGTTTCTATCAAACAAAACAGACAACTAGAACTTCAAAAGAAGCAATACTTATACTAATTGTGTGAACATACACAATGGAAATTTATAAAGTTCAACCAAATAATAATAATACCACTAATAAAAATAGAGCAGGGACATACGGATTGACCTATTATACCATTATTGTTAGAAACTAGCCAGAGCTGACAATACCAAGTAATCTTGGCTCATACCCTTTCTATAACAGTGACACCAAACAATTCATGTAAAGATAGAAGATTTCAAAACCTATTATAGAGAAGAATGGAAGTATAAGAAAGGAAAAGACAAAATGGTGTTGTGTGGGCATGGGATGTCAAAGAACCACTTCAACTTCAACCTAAGAGCTTATATCAAGAAAAAGCACATAACAATTTTACTATAATCTCTGTGGCCCACCAAATATTGTGTTGAAATTGTAATGACCACATAGTCATAGAGGATCTAGCGCCAATGGCAATGACCATTTCAAACAAAAAACTTATGCAATTAGAAAAAAATCCATGTATGGTTTTATTATAATCTAATGATGGATATACACAATAAACTGATAGAGTTTAAAATAGCATTACCTCCTGCAAGCCAACACTTTGGGTCGCTTCCTCTATTTGAGTCAAGTCTATGTAGCCAAGTTCGACTAGTAGCTGCAAAGAGGTCACCAAAGAACTAGGCACAATCTTTAAATCATCAAAGCCATATATATGATGTTTTCTAACTGCGACCTTGAAATTCCCTGCAGCCAAACACCAATAATAGGAAAACATCAAGAACAAACACAAGAAAACAAAAAGATTTTATACTTTTCTCCAAACAGGAAAACAACATAACAGATTCGGATCCCGTACAGTCGTATGCCGACTGTACGGGATCCAGTCAAATCGTGACCGTCTATCGGGTATTAAACGATCACGATTCAACCATGCTTTTTTTTATTTTTTTTTTATGTTATACGTTTTTCGAGACACTTTTTTAAAAAGGTTTTTTTCTTAAAATATTGTGGCCGTCCAAATCAGATTGGACAACCTTGAACTTCCAACCAAATCCTATGTGGTTGGAAGCTCAACTGCATGGGATCCCCACGCCAACATAACACCTTAAAGCAAGCAATAAGTGCTCCTACCAACTCATAGAAACTAAGAGGAAAAAGAATAAAAAAGCGTGCCTTGTCTAAGCAGATGAAACTGAAGGAAGTAAACGAAGCGAAAAAACATTAAAGGTTTCGAAGATATCATAAACACCAACTTTTTAACTTTAAACTAGAATCAAAACCAAAAGCTTCTGATTCTATTCTTATAAATCAAAACCAAAAACTTTAACTCTACAAGCATTTGATTCATAAAAAACAACTCTACAAGGAAAACAGAGATCTAACCCTCAAATAACAGAAATCTAATACCTACAACTGCAGGAATCAAAAAACCCAACTACGGGAATCAAAAAATAGAAATCTATAAATTGAAACTAAGGAAGATTTCACCTACAACCAGTGATGAGAAACGGCGGGAGAATGACGATAACACTGAACAACCAACTCCTGGAAGGGTATCGTGGGCACCAGCTTCAAGATATGCAATTCTCTCTCTTATTCCGGTTTTCCCTTTAATTTGAAGCTCAGAAATTTGTCTTCAGATTAAAGGAAGATTTCAACTTCTTCATTTACCTTCAAGGAGATCCGAACACTGCCAGCACTCATTTTGCCTTCAGAAGAATTCATTCTCTCATGCTTTAAGAGATTCGAACGGACTCTATATATTATCATTTTTCATTTGATACACATAAAAAATATCATTTCTATAATTATATTTGGCTTATTTGTGGTGTATATCATTTATTGGTTGTCATGTGTTCATTGTTGATTTTTATGATACCTCCAAATACTTAGCTTCTTCATCTTTCATTGTTGTCTTTGTAAATTCAAAGTTGTACTTGCTGGATCAGTATGCCTCTTCATCCTTCATTGCTATCTCAGGATATAATGAGCATATTCAATTTTAATTTACTAGGTTATGAAAGACTCACCCACACACTCAGGAAACAACAGTAAAACAAATAAAGTCTGGTGTCATGAAAGCAAAAGGCAACTGTAAAATGGATCTGGGATATTTTAAAAAATATATATTTTATAAAATAAGAAATTGATTATAAAAAAAATATTTTTTAGAAGGAGATGCTATTTTACCTTTAAATGTAATAATAATTTTTTTTAACTAAAAAAATTAAAAAATTTACATTTTTTTAAAGTTAAATTTTTTTTTATTTCAACTTTTCATTCTTTTAAAAAGATATACAAACATTTTAAGTTTTATCAAAAAGATAATTTTTTTTAAAAAAAATCATTCTTCAATAAAAAAAGATATACGAACGCCCATAGGCAAACTCATCTTGTGTGATATATCATTTTCTTAAATACCTAATTTTATTCAGATTTATTTAAAAAAATGATATAAAATATAAAAAAAAGTTTTAGAACTAAAAAAAAAAATTTCTTTCGGCTCAATTTCTTTTCTCTCCTTTCGTCCTTTTTGTCACTTAAGCCCATTTTCAGCTTTCAGTCCAGGCATTTTGCTCCAACCCGGTCCACCACTTTTTCTGAATCCAGCAACCCAGTTACATAAAACCCCAAAACCCCTCTTCCAACCCCGTATCACGGCACCCCTTCTCCCAATCTCTGAACTACCCATCCCTCGGCAGCCACTCTTCACGCAACCTGCACCCTCTGCACCCTCTGCACTCTCTGCTCTGGCCCTCTGCAATAATGCGCTAGTCTCCATGGCTCCCTTCTGCTGAAACGCTCACCTCACAATCACCTCCTCGACCCACTCTCGGTACCAACCCCTTTGCACTTCCTCTCTGTCAACTCTCCTCTTCTATCCACTCTCTCCACCCATTCCCTGCAAATTCACGCTCCATTACCCTTTCACACCCACTCTCTGCCCAATAGCCACCCAACCCCAGATTTCACGCTAATCACATCTATTGGTGGCTAAGAACGATCGAAGAAAGGAGAAGGAGGACGAACCAGGGTGGGGGATACCAGAAGACGAAACCGAAGGAAGATCGAAAAATCAGAGCAGAAGAGATCGACAAAAACAAGGGGGAACCAGGAGCGAAAATCATAGAAGGGAGGAGATCAGAGAAGCACAAAACAAGAGAGAACACGAATCCGAGGAAGGAAATCACGAAATAGAGACAATAAAAAGAGCAGAAGAAAACGCGCGATACAGTGAAAGCTAAATAAAAAAAAAAAAATCAAAGGGCATCGCGAAATCGACAAACAAAGGCCGAGAATCAAAGACGAAACAGAGAAACCGAGAGGAAGGATCGCATCATTGTGGGAAAGGTTCGTTTCATCTGTAGGAAAGAACAATTTCTTTATCTTTAAATTCTCCCTTTTGTTTTATTGACGGGATGAAATCATTTGATGTGTATTTTCATTAGTGGTATCTGATCTGTTGGTGGAGATTTACTTGCTGTGTTCATTTTGTGGAGTGATTAATTCTCCAATTTCTGGCTAGGAATTAGACTTTTGATTCTGATTTATGACTTGTACAGTCATTGTTTAGATCTTGGTTTTGTTTCACTTCAGAGAACATGATCATTTGTAATTTGAATAGGATTGAAGCTTGGTTTCTTCTTCTGCTAATCTGCAGCTGCTATCCTTCTTATGTCAGCTGCTGAAATGACTTAGGTTAAACAGGACCATTTGTAATTTCAGTAAAACCATGCTTGGCATTTAGCTCTGCCTCTGATTTTCGCATGAATCAGCTCTTAGCAAAAGTTTATTTTCATAATATTTCGCTGTTACATTAGGAATGCCCTAGGTGACAGGGCGATTCAGTTTGGAATACTAAATAATGGGCGTTAGTAATTCAGGGGGTAGTCTCATTTCTGAGCAGGGTTTGGTGGCAAGAATCTGAGATTGATTTGAGTTTTATGCAAACTTCATTGTGATTTAGTTTGGTTTTGGAATAATTCTGGGCTCTTTGGACCGGATTTGACATAATTTTTTAATGATGATTCCAAGGGAATTTGGTCATAATTTCAGGATAAAGTTTACGAAGTATGGGTGAAAATATTTTGCTTTGAGCTGAGGATGTAACTTGTAAATTTAGCAACTTGGTTTTGAGTCATTTGATTCTCTGTGATATGGGTAATTTCATATACAGCCATTAGGTGTTAGTTCAATTACCTGTGCCATTTTAAACACAACAAAGTAAGTCTGCACACCATACTGATTTTAATTTTGGCCAGCTTGCATATTATTTGATTGTTTACAGCAATAGACTGAATTTCTATGGCATAGGTAAATTCTGTGTTGTGAAGGGGAAATTTTGGACAATTGATCTTTTATATATACATTTTCGAATTAAATTATAGATGAGGTATGCATTTGAGCATGCCCCTAATTTTACAGAAATTTGCTTAGTTTTTATACTTTGTACAAAATACTCGGGCTTCTGGCAAGGAATGGGGATGGGGAAACCCCATTGCGGAAACAGGGATGGGGATGGAGAACGGTGAGTGGTGTGGACAGAGGATCAGGAAGGGTCTCCCCTCTTGTTACCACACCTAATTGCAGGCAATCAACTGTTGTCTATGCCTGTCAGCCTGGATGAAGTTTTGAGTTTTTCTCCATACCAAGTTATACCTAAAATTTATGTGGATATGCTTACTCTATGAACTCAAAGAAAATAAAGAAAAGTATTCACTTATCTTAGCACAGGTGGCCCATTAACTATGTTGGCGCTTGCGTACTTGTAGTGGTTTTTTAGTTATTCATGATAATTGACTTCAAGTGTTTATCTTTTTTTTTTGGCAATATTGAAAATTTTATAGATTCTGTGCCTCCCATTGATTTTAAGAAAAACTTATCTTTCTCCAAAAATGCAGGTTTCAAGGTTCTTGTGGTTGTTACCAAAACCATGGAGAAGACTGCCAACCACTCAAATAATGATGACAGCAAGGACAAGTAAGTTTGTTTGTGTGTGCGTGCACACATGTGCATTAAAAACTAATTTATTTAAGCACTTTAAATTTTTAATGCACAAACACAAATAAGGAAATGGTTGGAGCTTTGTAAGGTTCGTTCATTCAATTTCTTTACTTTGTTTTCAGAGAAGCCCCTCAGCTTTCTGCATTGTTGAAAGAAATGAAGGAAGGACTTGATGCTGTTAGGAGTAAAATTCAATCTTTAACTGCCAAGGTGGGAAGCACTTTCTTTTATTAAGCAAATATTTCTTTTTCTCTCCATACACTGTTATTCTTTTGACATTATCGAGTAAACTGTTGAAGTGTTGGTTCTTGCTCAGTCTATTTCTGCTGATACCTCTTTCTACTGCTGATCCTCTAGCATATCTGGAATAATTTGAATTAAGATATTTTCAATTGAATTTTCTTTGTTACAAATAAATATCATTGACTCTTAAACTTTTTCTTAAGTTGCTTAGTTTTAATAAATCTTACCATGTATCTTATATCAGGTGAAAGAAAATCAATTTCCTACTGCAGATGGATTTAGCTATCTTGAAGCTAAAAATTTGCAGCTTCTGAATTATTGTCAGTCACTTGTCTATTATTTGCTCCGAAAGGCTAAAGGATTCTCAATAGAAGGACATCCTGTTGTTCGAAGTATTGTAGAGATAAGACTGTATTTGGAAAAGGTCTGGTTCAATTCTGTTTGTCTTAATCATGAAGGTTACTTTAAAAAATTTATGATGTGTCTGACACGTTTGACATACTTGTTTCTACTGTAGATTCGGCCAATTGACAAAAAACAACAATACCAAATCCAGAAACTAACAAAAGTTAGTGAGAATGCAACAGGGAATGTGATTCCAAGTGAGAAGGCGCCAGTTGCACCAAATAAGAGTGAGGATGTATCAAAGTATCGCCCAAACCCTGACATGCTTGTTAGCAAATTAGATAACACATCTCAGGTGAATGGATTTAATAGTACCAAGTGTGGAAATGGTGGTATTATGAGAGGCACACAAGATTTTCTTTTTCCTCTCTAACTTAATTCCTCTATTCTATAGGATGGTGATGGTGTGTACCGTCCTGTAAAAATTGCACCTACTTCTATGGAGCTAGAAAAATCTTCAAAGCATGAAAGAAATGCATTGAGAAGAGAAAAAGAAATTCTGAGACAAGCTAAGCAGAGTGATTACATTAGGACATTGATGAACGATATGGAGGAAAGACCTGAAGAGGTGACTTAATAGTTTATGTTGAGGCTTGAAGAATAACCACTTAATGAATTTATGTAATGTCTTGTTTTGGCTGCTCATTGCTCAGGTCAGAGATTTGGTGGGAACTAGCATAGAAGTTGATAAACATATTTCCAAGATGGAGGAGCGTGCTCGACAAGAGGAGGAGCTTTTCACTCGTGTTCCCTTTACAAAGATGGAGAAGAAGAGAGAGAAACATTTGAAGAAATCAAGAAATGGGTATGGACTATGGACACCTGGATTGTGCTCTTGATATTTTTATGATTCTAGAATTGTTGAACATATGATGATAAGTTTTATAAACACATGTCTTTTTTCACTTATCGGTAATGTTTATTCTATTCCAGGTTGCAAGGTCTGACAGAAAGTTTCTATGACGAAATCAAAACATTACCCTTTGAAGATAAAAGTGGAGAGCCAATGATGGGCTCTAGTAATGGTAGCAGCAGAAACAGGAAACTGAATAAGCGAAAGGTATGCATAATTAATACTCTGGAATTGCTATATACAACTTATATATTATTTGTTTAAAAAACATGGAATTATGTTTCACTTGAAAGATGGTACATGTGGTTTATTTATTCATTGTTGCATCTGCATTGCATATGCCAATGCTAATTCTTTACTATCACCTTCAAGAAATCATAAGCTTCTGTTGGTCCATTCTCCTTAGTGTCAATCCGCTTAAATATGCTCTATGTTTTATATCTATTTTTATCATGCAGATCTAATATATCATCACAAATTCATTCAATGTGTCTTGTTATAGAGGAAAGAGTCTTATTGGTTCCTTACTTTGCAAAAGGATGTTATTTCCTGTAATTTATGCTCCCAGAAAAAAAGTTAAGTAGTTAGATTGGTCCAATAGTTCTGGTTAATTCATGTTTAAAATCAATTTCTGGTCGTTGTTAATGATTAAGAAGAATTTCTACTATGCACCTATTATTTACACTGAATTAATGATGGCATGGTAAGACAACTATAAAAAATTTCCTTTAAAACAGATCACTTATAATTTATTATTGTATATTGTGGGGGTTGATTTATGCTGTTGCAGCAGAGTTTGGTATTGACTTCTGTTTTGGTGATTTGGTATTGATTACTTTTTTGTGATATGGTTTTGACCTTCTCGCTGCTTTGCAGAGGAGACATTGAAGAAATGAGACTTTAGTTTTCACCTAAACGATTGCATAACTTTGCTATTGGGGAGACAGACATCTCATGTCGTAGGAGGAAGTAATACTGGTGCAGATATGGTCTTGGAGTACAATTAAATATTAAACAACCAGGCGTGTATTCATGGATGCAAATCATGGAGTTGCTCAAACATTTTTTTTAATCTGGATTAGCCAAATGTGATTTCCATTTAACTTGGTTAAAGTGCTTGATTATTTCTACTCTTGCTCCCCTAATTATATATTTGATAAAGATTCAAAATATTTTCCTGACTTTTGTGCAATTATAAAAATTTATTTTAATTATTTAATCTAAAACAAATAATATATTAAAATATATTTAAATTAGAAAATATACAAGGGAAAGTAAAGAGAATAAATTAAAAAAATTAACCTTTAGAAATTGAAAATTACAAAATAATAAAAGATGTTCATAAAATTTGATAATTTTGATTGTCACCTATACCTCATATTTAGTATTAAACATTTTATAACATGTATCAAAAAAGTAATACATACCAAAAAATGAAGACTTAAATTGATGAGTTTGTGGAAAATGAAGATACAGTATTTTTGTTTAGTTGCATGTGAAAAATGAAGACACATGGAATTGATACAAATATTTTTTTTGTTACCTAAACATTAATTTAATGGTATTAATTAAATATTTAACACTAAGAATTAAAGAAATTTTTTTTAAAATTATAAGAACTTATTTATAAGAATCAAAATTAAGAATCAAAATAAAAAAAAATTATAAGATTAGAATTTATATTAATCCTTAAAATTATAAAATATCCTGAAACCCATGAATATTAAAAATTTTCATTATTTATTTATTTTTATGTTTTTGGTCAAGAATTCCATTTATTTATGCTAGACCCCAACTTCATTACCTCCTCCACAGATTTGGCCTATCCAATTTTTGGTCAAGCACACAACTAAGATGGAAAAACGGGCCAACCATTTCAATTTGCAGGCCCAATAAAGCATCAAAAGTGGTCTCATTTACAAAGATGGAAGAGTGGGCCAACGTTTCAATTGTAGGCCCAAAGCATCAAAAGTGGTCCATTTTTTGTTTGTTCGATACATAATAATATAAAATTAGGACGAAATATAAATATAAATTTACAAATCATCTAACAATTAATATTAAAAAGTATATTAATTGAGATGATACTTTTAAACTCAACAGTGGTCTTATTTATGAAAATAATTCGAATACTACAATTACATGGTGTTCTTGTCATTTTGATCAAGTCAGTGATATTTTTTTATTATTTTTTAATAAAAAATTAACATTGAATTAAGATGAGACCTACTACAAAAGTCTTTGAGGTGTGAAGGCATTTCCACATGAAAAGAAAGGGGGTGTTTTTAATGGTAGGTTAGCTT
>JASKGM010027318.1:0-27031 GCA_034509205.1 Ceratonia siliqua | reverse complement strand
TCTTTATTTTGTTAATGGCGGCAGATAATTCCCCCCCCCCCCCCCCCGGGGCCCTTAAAGAATTTTCTGGTTCTGTCCCTGCCTACGGATGAAGAGTTTGGAGCTGAGTGGAATATATTAAATACAGGAGAACCAACATTTGACAGTGAGTATTCCATAAGAGATGGCTATCTCTTCTGTGGGCATCGTCTTTATATCCCCAAAGGATCATTCCTAGAGCTTGTTATCACTGAGTTGCATGCTGGGGGACTAGCTGGCCATTTTGGCTATGATAAGACTTATGCCTTGATTATCGATAGCTTCTTTTGGCCGAGACTACATAGAAATGTCCAAGTAGTGAATCGTTGTAGAATCTGCCAACTCAACAAAGGAACCAAGCAACCTGCAGGAGTGTATACTCCTCTACCCATTTGGAATGCCCCTGGTAGCACATTAGTCTAGACTTTGTTCTAAGACTTCCAAAAACCAGCTGACATAATGACTCAGTGATGGTAGTTGTAGATCGCTTCTCTCGTATGGCACACTTCATCCCAAGTAATCACACTTTTAATGCATCAAGAGTGGCCACACTGTTTTTACAGGAGATAGTGTGCTTACATGGACTCCTCAAATCAATCACATCAGACTGGGATGTAAAGTTTATGAGTTATTTTTGAAAGACTCTTTGGGCAAAGTTAGCAACCAAACTGTCATTCTCAAGCACATTCCATCCTCAAACCGATGGTCAAACCGAGGTTACAAACCAGAGTTTAGGAAGCTTATTGAGATGTCTGATTTCCAAGTATATCGCTGGTTGGGACCTTATTTTTCCACAAGCCGAGTACGCCTTTAACAATTTGGTGGATATGACAACCGAGCATACCCCACTTGAAGTGGTGTATGGGTGCAAACCACTAACGGCCGTTGATCTCTGTCCACTTCCTTTGCCAATCAAAACAAGTGCCGCTGCTGTGGATTTTGCAGAACATATGACAAAGTTCCATGAAGAAGTCAGGCAACGCATAGTGCTGAATACTGAGTCATATGCCAATGCAGTTAACATAAAGCCCAGAGATCAAAATTTTGAGGAAGGAGAGAAGTTCTTAATCAGGCTGGGACGTGAATGTTTCCCTCTAGGAAGCTTTTCTACACTACATGCAAAGAGAGCCGGCCCTTCCAGATTCTAAAGAAACAGGGGACCAATGCCTATATCATAGACCTGGCTCAGAATTTTGGCATCAGCCCCATATTTAACGTGGAAGACATTACAGAGTATAAGGGAGGTGGAGAAGAAGCTATATCGACTAATATTGACGACACTGCGGTCCCTTCAAAGAGAAGCCTCAGGGAAGAAATAGAATGTGTCAAAGATCATCAATTTGTATCAACCAGCAGGGGGGTACTACAAGTTTCTTATACACTAGAAGAACAGACCAATTTCGGATTCAGTATGGCTACAGGCAGCCAAAGTTGAACGCCTCAACCTCGAGGTCTTGGCAAGGTATATCCAGCAATACTTGCAAGAGTCAAGTGCTCTCAGGGAGGGTGGAGCTGATGCAAATGGAACCACTAACCAGATAGGTGCCCGTAATATGACTTCGGTCAACTGACTGTCTAAATATGTTTGGTTGACTTCCTTGTTAGTTTATATTGTATTTCTTGCTGTTGTTATTTGCTGAGCTGGCAAGGTCCTGTTATATATATGTTGACCTTGTCACTTTAGAAGGTAGCTTAGTTTGGTTTCTAGGAAGGTTAAGGTTATCTTCCTATCGCAGAGTGATTCTGCTTGTAATGTTCCTGGGTTTTTGGTGAGATACCATACCTTGGATCTCTGTTTGTTTTGTTTCATTATATCAGTAATATTATCCAGGATCACTCATTCTACATGTCCAGGATTATTGTTCTGTTAGTTTAACTCTTCATCAGTATGTGGATATAAGTCCTATATATGATTGTCATTCAGAGTACTGCTTATAGAATCTATGTGGCTTTTCGTGGCTGGTTCGTTATTTCATATTTCTTGGTCTGATTTCTAATGGTGTACATAACAGAACTTTGTTTTCATCAAAGATGCTATCTATAAGAAACCTGAATTATCCCTACTGCCTTACCCAACTTACTTTACCTCAGATTTGGAACCTTTCGTTGCTGAGCTTGGGGATGTTGATCCGTTTATGGTTACAAATTAAGCTGGCACAGAATATACCATATAAAAACTGGTTCTTTTATGTTAGGTTTACTTCCTTGTGACGGTCATTTTTTTTCTTTAAATATAGATTTTGAAATGAGATTTTTAGAAATCATATGAGGACGAATTTGAATTTTAACAAATTTTGGGGTCAGGTGACTGCAACTTCAGAGCATGTAATATATTGAGTTCATTCAATCTATAAACTGATAGTTAGACATTTTGTTTTTGAATCATTCTCCAAATTAAGTGTGAAAACCTGCACTTAATGAAGAATTCATTTTTGAAAGCTTGTAATAGTAGTAACATTATTATGGACTCCAGTCGTTTTCCCCCTTCTTTTATCTAGGTTTTTAAGAAGATGGGCAATTGACATTGATGAAGCTCCAATGGTTGTGGACATGAAACGCATGGAAAGTGGGTGTGGCATGTGAAATGTGGAAATCCCACTCTCTTGACATTTGACATGCTTGGTAAAACTAGGAAGTTTGCCAGTGATGATTAGGCACTACCTAATTTTGTCTCAGCAACTTTATAAGACATAATTATGAGGTTCATAGAAGCTCATCATGATTTTGATTGCCAAGAAGATTCTATGTCATTAATTTGTACTTCTGCAAATATTGGTTGTAAGTTAGTTGGTGGTCTCCCTATTGCAAGATTAAAAAACAATCAATAATATGTACTTTATTAGATTTTTCATTGTTCAACTATTGCATGGTGAGAAGATTCTAGTTTTCTATTGACCAATCTTTACTCTGCTCAAGCTTCTTACAATGGTTATTTCTCTTGATGTCTTCTGGTGCTAATGAAAGTTAATTCTTGGATCCAATATTGGAGTCATGCCCTACAGCAGTCAACATGCATAGATTGACTAATGGTTAATAACCTTATTTTCTTGCGAACCTGTTATTCTAGAGGGACAAATGAAATGTCTTTAATCTATATTGCGTATAATTGTACTCTTACTTCTTTTGAATGCTAATGGTGAGACGCTAATGTGGTCATAGATTGATAAATTTTCTAGAAAAGTGAACTAAAATGATTAGTTTATCAATGCGTCACTTGTGTCTTTTTTTAATTATAACTATTTTTTTAGATTCTTTACAATTATGTCATTTAATTTATTTAAGAATATGAAATTACAAATGTGGGAAACATTGAATGATGGTAAAAATATTTAAAATATTTAATGTAGTTTGTAAAGATATCTCATATGCATTGTTTAAACATATAAACTTGTCACTAATTTTTTTTTTAAAAAGTACTTTCATTCTATTACAACTAAATAAGTTTTCCTTTTTTTTTCTTTTAAAATTGTTTCTTGAAGTATTTTTTTCAAACAATATTTGTGTTTTGTTTTAAAAAAAATTTCTCAAAATTTACATCCAAATAATTTTTTTTATAAAAATTATTTTTTGTTTTTGTCATCAAAAACTGTTTTAGAAACAATTTCAAACAGTTCCTATGAAGTTAGTGCGTTGAATGTGTTAGTTAATTACAATTTGCTGATGTGCAACATATTTCAACTTATTTTTTATTGCATTAAGTAGTTAATTAGTTAGCCGAGGTTTCTTATCATCTGAATTTGGTTAATTTGCTTCTACTATGCGAGTTGATTCTTGTATATGATCCATACCCTAGCCCAATCACCATTGACCCATGTTACACGGCCCGAGACCCAACCAACTCCAGGGACCAAAAGTGTCTCTCTTTATTTGTCATGTGTTTACAGGCATGTCAATTTATTTTTCTTATAAATAAATATTCTTCTCCTTGAATGATTAGCTCATTTTTTACTCTCTATATCTAATATCCTCTTAATTCGGATCGAATTAATTTGACTATAAAATTTCAGTATAATGTCTCTCTTTATTTGTCGTGTGTTTACAGGCACAATTTATTTCTCCTATAAATAAATATTCTTCTCCTTGAATGAGTAGTTCATTTTTTACTCTCTATATCTAATATTCTCTTAATTCGAATCGAATTAATTTGACTATAAAATTTCAGTATTACTAATTCAGCTCCTAATTTACGTAGACTATTGTACAAGAACTCTAAGCGAAGACCCGACATACCAATTAGCTCAACCCCTACCTCAACATTGGCATCATCAATCCTCTTAACTCAGATACTTTCTTTCATTTTCTTCGCTTTTGTCTATTATTTTTTCAGCTTCTTCATTTCTTTTAGACTGTCATTGCGCTGTTAGATTGAGCTTCTAACATCAACAGTCCATAACCAGTGCCTGCAATAATTCGCTTGTCCTATCATGTAGGCCATAGCCAAACTTTAGAGCACCATATTATCAAAATTACACATACCTTTGCTCTGTACAGTCAGTGACTACAGTCAAATTAGAGCACCATATTCTTTAGTGTTACATAACATTACAGAAAATTTTCCCGTTGACTCTTGTTAAAAAATTATAACAATTTTTCTCAAACTGTGTCAATTTGATATTTTAAAAAAATGTGAAACCATTTATATTTAGATTTAGATAAATTTTATATATTTCCAGTTTTGTGCTTATTGTTTGTTCTTAAATTTTATTTAAATCTTTCTATCAAAATTAAGTTACTAAAATCGTTATAACATTTATAATAAAAATAAACGTATAACTGTAAAAAAGTTATAACAAAATGATCTATCTCAAATTTTACTTTCACCCAGATATTTAAACAAATTAACTATATACTTGTTTTTGCTATTTAATTATGTTTCAAAATGTATTAAAGAAATTTTCTAAAGGCAATATAAAAATTGTATAATAAAATTAACAACGTTATAACGACAAGAGAGATTTGTACAATGTAACAATAAAGAGTAAGAGAAGTTAGAGAAGTGAGTATTATATTTTACACAAGTAAATCTATGTAATTTGATCACACACAAAAAATGTTATAATTTCCTCCCTTTTATAATTTATGCCGAAGGACAAAATAAAACAAGATACGGTAAATGGCCTGGGTTATAAATTACTTGAACTATACAAAGCTAATCCTCACCCTAAATGTACAGTGAAATAAAGAACTTTTACAGAACTTTCTCTGTCAATCTAGCAACAACTCTGCACCAAAGCTCAAGTACCCCGCTGAAAGTATAACCATCTCACTAATTTTCTTTTCCTCCTTTTTCTGATCGCGATACAGATTTGCATCAATAATAGTAAAGCCATGTCTGACAAAAAATTTGGGTTCTTGCTGTCTGAAACTGGATGTTTCTTTTATTTTCTTTCGTTTAAAATTGCACTCCCTGTTAGTAGATAGTTAGACAATAAAATGCCTACCAAAAAGAAACTAGAGTTTCATGTCTGAGAATATCCCAAAGTTTTATTTAATGGTAATTCTCATATTTCTGATTGTTCTTGTCCTTGACACTACGGAATGCCTCTTGCATTAGTCTCTCGTGCTCTCTGAGCATGTCATCAATGTTACCCCCTGGAGGAACCAATGGTCCAGAGTGGTGCATCCTATTTTTCTTCGGCACATAACCCTGAAATCATAAGGAAAGGCAAATGCACAAAGATGAAAAAAAAATTTCTCAGGGAGAAAAAAATAAAGACACATCATATGCAAAAAGAAAAAAGGAACGAAAAATATATATTTAAGGGATTATTAATCTCCTCATAGCGTTGTGAAGATTCGCAATCTAACTATTGTGGCTGCATAATTATTTATTTTTGACAAAAATGCTAAATTATTTAATTTCGTAGTCTTAGATGGGGCCCAAACAAAGAAAAACGCATTTAGAAAATTATTTATTCCATTTCACACATTTTCCCACTTCCAGGGCAAAAATTAAGTTTTTTCCCTCTCTCCTCTTTATCGTATTTTTGCATATACACAAGATGTAAATATTCATATTAACACTTGTTATGATGACTATGATCATTGTCAGAGAGGACAATCAAAAAGTTCACAAAACTATCAGTTAGTGGGTAATATTTCAGGTATTCTTTTAGTATTAAATATTGAGCACTACAGCCATAAACATTCTAACAAGTAATTACTTGCTAAATTTTATCATTCAACTCAACCATGATTTAAAAATAAATTACATGGAGAAATATAAATGACAGTAGTACTACTTTTCAATACTACAGGAATACTGAAAATGACTTCCAGTTAGTGTTTTTTAATCCCTTATGTCCAGAATCTTGAGCCTTGACTGATCATTCCAAATCATTGAAGAAGCTTGTGAGACATTAATACATGTTTTACTTGGTATGTCTATATCCATCCTTTATATATTTTTCCTCCAAGAGGCAACAATATATCTGCATATGTATATAATATATGAATCATATTAATATAATTCGTGTTGACAGATAGCTCTATTGCCAAACTTCCAGAGCACCTAGAACCAAACAAGGATGCTATGCAGCATGTGATAGACAAATAATAATTAAAATATTGTTTTTATCAGATAGTATTCCTTTTTAGGCATAAATTTACACATCACATAGTTGGCTCCATGGTTATAGTAAACTAGAAGGGACATAATGAAGACAAAGTTGTTCTTTACCGTTCCAGGTTCTCTGCCAGACATGCCTTTGTCCTTTATAAGAGAAGAGTTAGAGGAATCTGTTGTTTCCTGGTTTATATGAGACATCTGCGTCATGAACTCTGGGTTCTTCCTAATAGATTGTGATTTCTTATTCAATGACGGTCCTGCTGCAGCGGTGTGCATCACTGAAGTGGAATGACAGAGCATAACTGAAGTAGAATGACAGTAGCCATTCTGTACTGGTACTCTTGTTGATTCCATCTTCAAGTGGGACCTTCCATCCTCATGGGGGTTACATTTATGACTGGACATTTTAGTATTTGGATTGCCCTGCCATTTTTAAAGTATCCATGAGATTTGAAACATAAAATTGTAAATGATATTCACCATGCATATTCCCAGAAAGATACCAGTACAGATATATCTACCTGAGCATTGAACTCTGGTGTCTGCAGTGCTTTGGTATCTTTTGCACCCCTTGCAACAGACACTGGTCCACGTCCTTTTACAGCTTCAGCATTTTTTCTGATATAAAAAGTTTGAAAAAAAAAATATTTGTATGAATGTAGTTGACATTTCTATACACGGCGTTAAATGTAAAAATGAAATGAACAAATTAATCTTTTATATCAAAGCCCTTGGGATATAAATTTTTCAACTATATCTACCAAACTATATATCTCCTGGAGAAAGCCGGGCCTGATTTTGAATAATTAGGAAGATAGCCTACATGGTTGTTCAGCTTAAGTTACATAAGAAAGACAACTCATTTGGGACTGCAAATTTAATGTTAGTATTAAATAAATGTAATCAACACTATTAAAAAAAGCTAGCTGGCAATGAAAATTTATTACAAACATTAGGAATGATTATCTACTGATACATCAATGGAGAATATCTCAAGAGTCTCCTAATTCCACTCTTACAAGATTGAAGAGTATGTTGTATGAAGATTATCACAGAGAAACTACTCAATGACCATTTAGTCACATACATAATAAGGAAGCCAAGGCTTCCCAAAAGGAAGTAAGAAACAAAAACATAATAGAAGTGGCGGCACCTTCATGGATGCATCCATGTGATGGTGTCTCTTTTAGTTGAACGTAGTGAGGTGCAGTACTAATTAAAAACAAGCATTTTTTTGAAGGATACCTTAAGAGTTAAAGAAGTTGGATATATGTGAATTATCGAGTACAGAAAAGTTATAATTTCGGTCCTTGTTAGCATGAAGAATCATGTTTCATATGTATCGTCTCAGGGAAATGTTGACTCCTACCATGTTACATTTTAAGGAAAGTGGATTGGTATTAGAGAGATAAAAAGAGATTAAGACATGGAAAACTAGAAAGTTTTGTTATATGTAAATTGTAAATTCGAAGATTGCAATAGGACTATTAATGGATTATTTAATCTTTGTCTTCTGATAACTAGGGAAACAAAACTTAGAATACCTTCTTGCTTCCTTATCTTGAAGCTTGGCATCAAACTCCTTGCTTGGAGGAAGCCTTGGTAAACTTGATGGATCACAAGGTAGGGGATTTGTTGTGAACAACTAGCATTAAAATTCATGAATAGAGATAAATATTCAACAGAGTCATTAATAAGGGCATTACAATATACAAAACAGTGCTTACAAATAGAACATCATTGGTTTAGATAGAAGACTTCATTATAGCCAAACAAGCACTTTTGGGATATAGCCAAATTTAAGTGGTTACCTATATTAAAAAAAAAAAAAAAAGTGATGATATAATTAATAACAGGTAATTGGATTTGTAACTCATATAGCAATGAACTTTGACATATATCCTATTTTTGAGACAAAATTAACAAAAGGTCTTTCGAAGTATAGAAAGTAACTCTTGCCTTTGAAGCATCAATCAGAGAAGTGACAAACTAAAACGGATCACACTATCATTTGTAATCAACCAAATTAAAAAAACAATATTAAGTTTGCTTTATCAATTCAGAGGACAGGGTTGGCATCACTGTTGGGAAAAGTCGGATATATTACTTGATAAACGAGGTAAATATATAACCAAACTTTCAAACATGGTCAAGGCATGATTACTGACTAGCATTGGCATCTATTTTCGTCAAATAATTTTGTAATACTAATAATAGGGTTAAACCTCAATAAAACCAGATGTCCATTATGGCCAATAATTTATTACCAAAGAGGTACATCCAAAAAAATATATTTGTGAGTATAGATTTAAGATGCACATTTGGTTGTTTACATGAATGATAAAATATAACTACAGGAAAGCTGACACCTCTTGATTTCAGCATATGATAAAAGATCTCTAAGAAATACCTCACTCTTAAGTGCAGAAGTTGCTGATCCTCGATGTTCTGCTTCTATTGAAAGAAGCTTATCAACAAGAGCCAAGGCTGAAGGAGGAAAGTCTTTAAATGTTTCGGCAACACGGCGTTTATAAGGGTGCTGGGGTTTAAAACTTGTTGCATGTGGCAATTTTGTTCTCTGCCAAAAGTCTTCAGATGGGGAACCACAAAGCTTAAAAATCTTGTGCATTTGTTCCACCTGGAGATAATAAATAAATTGTCAATAGACTCAATCTCAATTACAACTCATTGTCTATGCTAAGAGTATTGGAAATTAAGAGTGGAAGTAGTCTTGATTTTGGTTTTCTGGGGAACCTACTACATCAATGAAAATTAAATATATAACGTAGCACTCAGTAAAGTTTAATTTAGTAACTCACTAGTTTCACACAAGCACGAAAACATAAAACTGATACTAAATAAGTAAAACTGAAAAGAATAGCATGCAACATCTCCCTGTCAAATGTTAAATCAGAGGATAACAATGAATACATAGGCTGGTAAATGGTAAATTACATTGTAAAAGCTAAGACTTTTCTACCACATGCTTCATGAAGGCCCATCTAATTCTGAGATGCTTTATTAATAGAATACTATTAGCTTAAAAGATAAAATAATTTTTATATTCTAATCATGTGATATATCATAAAAGAGAATATATATATATATATATATATATATATATATATATATTAAGATACTCAAATTGACATCCTGCATGTTCAAATCCCACAGTATAAGCACTGAAGTTTAGATAGATTATCTACCTCTCTTTCCATACTTTGAACAAAAGCTGTATGGAATATTTTATTTTTTAAATCTTTCTAACCTTTGCCCACAAAAGAAAAAAAATTGTTACAATTGATGCCAAGCAATTCTTCTAAATAAATTCCAATTTAAATGGAAAGGGTAATGGTTGAAATTAGTAGATTATTATTCACTTGGGACACAAGGAATTGATAGACTATGATTTTCTACAAAGATTTAAGTTACTCATTTTCTCGTAATATAACCCATATGCCTTTGACCTTTTAATTTTCTTGATGTGACAAATGATTCTTACATTTTTTCACTTTTAAAAAAAAAATAGAAATGCTGCTTTAATACTTTCTTTTGTCTTTGTTAAAGTTTTTATGCAAGCTTTCATAAGAATCTGTTAGAAAACCTACACAAGAAACTGGAAAAAACAGGACTTAAACAGCCCTGGATAATATATTGATGCAAATACTCAGTGAAATACACCCAAGAGAGCTTAACAAAGACTAACAGAAACTCTAGAGGTCTGATATACAGCAAACAACACCAAATCATAGAAATAAAATAACAAGCAAATAACCAGTAACTGTAGCAATGGCGCTAGACTCCCCTCTCCATCATCACTTCCCAAATTTCTTTCTACCCCCCCCCCCCTCCTACCCTCCTTCCACTCCTTCTAGTCATGAGGCAGACCCTCAGCAACCCGATGCACACACACCCGCGCATAACAAATCACCTACAAACTAGGATCATCTGCCAAGTGTGATGGCAAATCAACAGCAATACCCGTTCTACCCCTCTCTTTTCTCATATACACTTTCTTTATTGGGGTCCCATCATTATCCCCCCCTTCCCCAAGAAGAGCCACCTTGTCCTCGAGGTGAAATTCTGGAAATTGCTCAGAAATGGTTGTAGCCTCTTCCCAAGTATTATCACATTCTAGTAACCCTGACCACTTGATGAGCACCTCACATTTTCCATTCACAAGTCATCTGACTTTCAGCACTACCTCAAGATGGACCACTAGCTCCTTTTCTTCATTCAAACCAGAAGGAATATGCATTGCTGGTGGGCCTGACTGAATTGCCCTCCGTAATTGTGAAGCATGAAATACTGGATGAATGTGAGCATATGAGGGTAAAGCTAACCTATATGCCACCAAACCGACTCTAGCCTCAACCTTGTAAGGCCCACAGAAACACGGACTTAATTTCTCATTGATCTTCTCTGATAAAGTTTGCAGTTTGTAGGGTCTCACTTTCACATAAGCTAAATCACCCACTTCTAGGTTGATTGTTCATCTTTGCAAGTCAGACCTTTCCTTCATATGAACTTGAGCTTGCACCAAATTGTCTTTTAACTTAGCCAGGATTTGTGGTCTATAGAGCCTTGAATGGAGACATGCACCCTCTGGTATGTGGTATTATACCAGTATTCTGCCCAGTGTGCCCAATGAGCCCACTGCTTGGGTTTATCCCTAGTAAAGCAATGCAGGTAAGTCTCAATATATTGATTCACTACTTCTGTTTGGCCATCTGTTTGCTTATGATAAGCCAGACTCATTCGCAGTCTAAGTACCAGTTGCTTTCCACAACTCTTGCCAGAACTGGCTAATGAAAACCCTATCACAATCCGAAACTACGAAACTGGAGAGACCATGTAGCTTGACTACTTCTCTAACAAATATTGTTGCCACTTCCTTAGCGGTGAAAGGATGAGCCAAAGGAACGAAATGCCCATAGTTAGTTAGTCTATCAATGACTATTAATACCACATCTTTTCCCTGCAATTTAGTCAACCCACATATGAAATCCATGTTAATATCGTCCCACACTTGTGATGGTATGGGTAAAGGTTGTAATAACCCCGCTGGTGACATGGCTCGATATTTGTTGGTTTGACAAACATTCTGCCACAAACTTCTGGACATCTTTCTTCATCCCTTCCCAATAAAACAACCCAAGCAACCTCTTGTATGTGCAAAAGAAACCAGAGTGACCCCCCATTGGGGAATAGTGGAATTCCCTCCATAAAGATGTATTCGTGATGATCCTTTGGGTATTACCAATCTGCCTTTAAACGTTAGGTGACCTTTGCTTAAAGAAAAATCAGGTTCACTCATAGGATCCCTGATCAGTTGGTGAATTATATAAGATATTTTATGGTCTTGTTGCACCTTTGCCTCGAACCTATCCCAGTTCTCACAGAATGCTACTATGATTGCCCCAAGTTCCGCGGATTCCTCCCTTCTGGATAGAGCATCCGCAGCCCCGTTCTCCTTCCTAGGTTTGTACTGAATGTTAAATTTGACCCCAATAATTTTGTTGCCCACCTTTGTTGCTCCATACTCATCACTCTCTGCTCTAACAAGTACTTTATGCTTCTCTGGTCCATTCTGATAATAAATTGGTTCCCTAACAAATAGTGCCACCACTTCTGGATTACGAAAACTATAACCATCAATTCCCTTTCATACACTAAACTCCTCTTACCCTGGTAATTGAATGCCTTTCTTGCCTCAACACGGCTCCAATTCCCCCTCCAGATGCATCTGTTTCTATCTCAAATGTTTTGAAAAAATTAGGCATTATCAAAAATGGTGCCTCGATCATGGCCTTTTTCAGCTATTCAAAGGCCTTCTGTGCCTCACTTCCCCAAACGAAGTTATTCTTTTTCAAATACTCCTTTAATGGTGCCACTATCCCTCCATATCCCTTGATGAATTTCCTATAATATCCTATTAATCCAAGAAACCCTCGTAAGTCCTTGACATCCCTGGGTGTTGGCCATCCCATCATGGCTTCTACCTTAGTTGGATCTGGTTGAACCCCTTTTCCAGATATAATATGTCCCAAGTATTCAAGTTTCGCTGGCCCGAATAAACATTTCTTCCTGTTTAGTAACAACCCATTCTCTCTAAGACTTGTAAGGCTGACTCTAAGTGTAGAATGTAGGACTTCAGGTCTCAGCTATAAATGAGGATATCGTAAAAAAACACCAAAGGGCCTGAATATCCTATTCATTAGTGCTTGGAAGGTAGATGGAGCGTTGGTGAGCCCAAAGGGCATGACCAAAAACTCATAATGCCCTTCATGCGTCCTGAAAGCAGTCTTGTGCTCATCTCCAACTCGCATTCTAATTTGATAATACTCGAATTTCAAATCTAATTTGGAAAATATGGTGGCACCCCTCAGTTCATCCATCAACTCATTAATAACTGGTATGGGAAATTCATCTAGTATGGTAATTTGATTCAAAGCTCGATAATCAACACAGAAATGCCAACTCCCATCTTTCTTCTTCCCTAATAATACCGAACTGGAAAAAGGACTGGTACTAGGCTGTATAATCCCAGTATTCAACATATCTCCCACTAGCTTCTATATCTCATTTTTTCTGTGAATGGGGATACCGATACGGTCGTATATTGGGAGGTTGAGACCCATTTTGTAATTGAATCCCGTGGTCTTGGTTTCTCACTGGGGGTAATCCCGTGGGTTCTCTAAACAATAGATCATAGTTCTTGAGTACAACTTCTATTTCTGAGAATGATTGTCTTCCTTCTACACTTCCAAAGTCCCAAATTCAATTAAAAACCCTTTCTTTTTCATTTTTAAGTGTCCGCACCATATTTTTTAAAGAAATCATCTTCCGAGTAAGAGATGGATGCCCTTGCAAACAAACTGTGGTTCCCCCTATCTTGAACTCCATGACTAAAGAATCCCAATTCACCTTTGTATCACCCAATGTTTTTAGCCACGCAATTCCTAGTATCACACCTGCTCCCCCCAATTCAAACGAAAAGAAAGTTTGAACTACCCGAATGCCCTACATCTCAACTTGGACTCCCCTACATTCCCCCTGCTTGTAATCCAGCGTCCATTTCCCACCATTACTCTGAATTTAGGCATGTACTCCACCTTTATATTTAGCTCAACTAAAACCTCCAAACTAAAGAAATTGTGTGATGCCCCTGGGTCAATGAGGATGACCACTTCCTCGCCTCTAATTCTCCCTTTAACCTTCAAAGTCTGGCTAACCATTTGTCCCATAAGGGAGTGCAAGGACACTTCCATATTAGGAACATCTTTTTCGGTCTAGGACTCTATTAATTCAGTTCGGTTTTCAATATTTGGGGGTTTCTCAATCTCATCTTCAACTTCTTCCTGTTCAGAAATGATCATAACATGTATCTGTTTATTTGGGCATCGGTGAGTGGGTGAATACCTCTCATCGCATCTGAAGCAAAGGCCTAGCTCTCTCCTTCACGCAGCTTCAACATTAGATATGCATCTATAGTTTCATCCTCCCTAAATCACACTGCCACAAGACTACCCATTCTTTTCCCCTGTGATGCTCGTGTTTCTCTGTCCCTCCCAAACTCATTGATTCGCTATTCCCCGCTTAACGGAGTCATTTCCTCGCACCATCGATGTCGTATATGGCGTCGTGGACCAAGGCTTGGTTGATACCCTCAATGGTCTAGCCTAGGTTGGTTCCATAAACTGGACTTTGTTGAGACGTCTTACCAGTGCACTCGTAAGTAACGGCCTTACCCCTCCTGGACTCCCTAGTTTTCTCTAAAACCCAGTTTCTTTCTTCAACTTTATGGGCTTGGGTCATAAGTTGTAATAGGGTCTCAAGTTGACCCATTCTAACCTCAACTCTGATATCCTCCTTCAAGCCATGCACAAACAACCCCATTAACTCCTCCGATGCATCTGTTAATGGAGCAAATAATAGCTCAAATTCTTCCCTGTACTCTGTTACAGTGCCAGTTTGTTTCAAGGCTGCTAATATCTCATAGCCCCTCCCAGCTTGAGCCGGATGAAACCTGTCCAACAATTTATCTCTAAACTCTCTCCAGGAACTCACTCTCATACGCTCCTCTAGCCATTGAAGCCAGTTTAGAGCACGCCCCTCCATACACACTGCAACTACCTCCATTTTCTCATCCTTAGTGACCCCATTAATATGGAAATATCTCTCTACCCTGAATAGCCCCCCCAAAGGATCATCTCCAGCAAAAATAGGTAACTCTAATATCCGAATCTATTTTCTCGTTCTTCTCTCGGCATCTCCTCTCTCTCCCTAGTTCTTATCTCTTCTCTTCCTCCCCCATTGGAGCCTCCCGCAGATGTTTCTCTTCTCTCAGTGTTTCTCCCTCTAATTTCCGCCACTACCTCCTTGAGTTCTAAGAAATAATCTCTTATTACATTGAGCTCATTCCTCAACTCTTCTAACCCCTGTTCCATACTCTCCATTTTCCCTTCCATCCTGGTACTAACCATCCCCCAACAAACCTGGCTCTGATACCAAAATGATATAAAACCTCCACAAGAAACTGGAAAAAACAGGACCTAACCAGCCCTAGATAATATTGATGCAAATATTCAGTGAAATACACCCAAGAGAGCTTAACAAAGACTAACAGAAACTTATACAGCAAACAACACCAAATCACAGAAATAAAATAACAGAAGCAAATAACCAATAACCCTAGCAATCAGGGTGCTAGACTCCCCTCTCCATTATCACTTCCCAAATTTCTTTCTACCCCCCCTCCTACCCTCCTTCCACTCCTTCTAGTCATGAGGCAGACCCTCAGCAACCCGATGCACACACACCCACGCATAACAAATCACCTACAAACTTGGATCATCTGCCACGTGTGATGGCAAATTAACACCAATACCCTTTCTGCCCTTCTCTTTTCTCATATATACTTTCTTTATTGGGGTCCCATCAGAATCTAATCTCTTTCAAATAAGTAGGAAAAAAACAATAGTTCAAGAATAACCGAATTATGCAACCACTAAAATATCTACTAACAGTAAGGCAACAAAACTTGAGAAACTTTCTATAATAAACAGCCATTGCGTTATGGAAAGTCTTCTTCAAATTTCAATTTTATCTCAATTTCTGGAAAAAAGTTATTCAAAAATTAACAAACCATAAATTTCAGATAGTAGAGATAACTTGTATCTTTGTACAAAATGGACTAGTATCTTTGTACAAAATGGTGTATAATAATCAACTATAATATTCATTTTGGTTGGAGAAAAATACCTCTGTTCTTCCAGGCATAATAGGCTTCCCAGCCAGCAATTCTGCTAGAATGCAACCAGCACTCCACATGTCAATTGCAGCTCCATACTCTGTAGCACCAAGCAAAAGCTCAGGTGGCCTATACCACAAAGTCACAACACGGCTAGTCAACGGCTGCTTTTTATTAGGTTCATAAATAGTTGCAAGACCAAAGTCTCCAATCTTAAGAATTCCATTGCTGTCAATCAGAAGATTTGAACCCTTGATGTCACGGTGCAGCACACCACGACTATGGCAGTGTTCGAGCCCACAAAGGAATTGTTGCATATAGCATTTAATCTGCCAGCCCCATACATAAATAAAGCAATATTATTAAGCTGCATTTTCTATATACTATCAGGAATACATTCTAATCTTCTACCACATGTTTCAAGCAAGCGCGCATTCCCTGCTTTTTTTGGACAAAATTGACAAACTTTCTTTTCTTTTGATATTTTTGAGCCAATGAAAATATTTTTTATTTTAAAAAAATGGATGTGGAAAAATACAGAATTGAAAATTTTGGCTTATACAGAGGAAAAGACAAACGAAAATAAGAAAAAAGATAAAGACAAAAGAAAAGAAAAAACGACAAGGAAAAAACCGTCTAGAAAGAACAGAATTCTGGATAGCTTTATATATTCTCAAATGCTAAGAGGTTTTTTATTAGTAACCCAATAGATTCTTAGAAAATATATTATATTACCCTCATTAATAATAACTAAAAATATCATTCGTATACTATTATTTCAATTTCCCAAATGGTTAGAGGAAACCAGATGTTTTGCTAAACATGTTGAAATTCCCTAATTACACAAATTCACCATTGTAACTTAGTAAACTAGTACATCCACTTATTTATCATAATAATTACAATGTTGCTGAAAGATTGTTCAAACAGAATACTTTACAAAAAGCAAAAAAAATCCAGTTTGAGAAGACCAAATGTGCATTTATTATTCCATAAAAATTCATGGTTTGTCTCATGATGCAATTTTCTTTGAATTTCTTTTCAACTTTCTTGACCTTTTAAATGGCATGCATCTTAGTCCTTTCGCTTGTTTAACTAAGAAAGAAAACCTTTCAGTGACCAGAATCTACTCAAGACAATTATTTTCCCCCTAGACATCTTTATGTTATAAAAGAATCATACGGAAACAACTATGTTCTAATGTTTTATAAAAGAAACGAAGCATGGCATGTACCTGGGGTTCAGTGAACTTTATACCAGGCACTGCTTCTAGTCCTGCAAGGTCATGATCCATATACTCAAAAACAAGATACAAGCTGCTGGATGTCCTTGATGTGATAATACACTCAAGCTTCATGACATTTGGATGGTCAAGTTGACGCAAAATATAGATTTCCCTAGCCATAAAACGGACACTTTCTGCATCTGAGTTTGAAAAACGGACTTTCTTCAATGCCACAATTTTACCAGTTTGAAGATCACGAGCTTTATGTACACTGCTATAAGCCCCCTGTCCAATCTGCATACAGTAGCCACTTGAATCTAAATTTAAACAGTTTGAAAAAAAAAATGATGGGAATACCCTGCTAGTATGTAAGCCCAGAGATCAAAAGAGCTGGCCCGGCCACCTAACACAAACTAAAATTACACAAGCTTATGCATACCAGTTACAACATGCCAATATATTTAGAATGTATGATAAGTTGATAATTAATGCTACTCCTACATTATCAATTTCACTCAGATTACTTTTGATACATAAATTCTCCAAACTATATTCCCCAAACATATCCATATTCACTTATAAAGAACTGTGCTAAATTCAATTGAAAAGACTTGAAGTTCAGCTTAAGCAAAAAACAAAAGTACAAAACAAAACAAAAAAGGAGCAGAGCAAAGCAGAAAGAGGAATGACTACATTAAACGAACTGCTGTTTTAAACGACATATATAAGTTATATTGAAAAGCAGTCATTTAGAAATCCACAGCATTGAATCAAATTCTCAACATTGCAGGTAGAGCAGATAAGTAATAATCATAATATTCAATATTAGTTACCAAAATGCACTGACGGAACTGAATAATCAATTCTTATGCACAATGTACACCAAACAGAATATATTGCAGTAAAAAATGGCAGTTATAGAAGTCACGTTAGAACTAACTTGGCCTAACTTCTCGAAAGAGTCTGCTTGACGAGGCACCCACCCTTTGATGGCATCTCCTGCGACTGAAGATAACCATGATGGCCATCCAGCAGCAATATGTTGTCTTTCTGCACTCTGTGACATGCTAAGTATTCTAGACATCATTGACTTTCCTTCCCCGACTGCAGCATCTAATGTTATACATCTCTGATGGTAGCCTTTTATTGGTTTCCCATTAACTACCTTCTGGTTGTTTTTATCTTCTGATGGTGCATCGACAGACCCCAAATTAGCTTGCGAATGTGTCTTAAGCATCCGATGCACTGAACCATCAGTGCCACCACCACCTAACTCAGTTGAGAGAGTAGGAGCAACCAGTTGTACGGGAGACTTGCTTAACTCTTTTTTTGGCTCATATTCATCAACTTTATCCTTGTCTGAGGATTCTTTAGAGCATATGCACCCCATATTCTTAACCCACAAGCCCCTCCTTACAAAAGGGTATTTCTAACAATCTATCACCACATTCTTTGTAACTTGCTATTATTAAGCAACTGGGTACACTTGTTATTTCTTGGGAACCCAGAGGGTCCCACCCTTCTAATTCCTACAATCACTCAGCTGTTGCCTCTACAAAAAACTTTAGATAGCCTCTGCTGGAGCCAAAGATGATCATATCAATGGGAAACCTAAATGTTTCAGTATCTAATTACATAATGAAAAATCCACCTTGCAAAAATTGCGATGCAATATACCATCGGCTTATTTTTCCGAATAATCTTAAAATCGTATTTTATCACTTTTGTAAAATTAACTTACAGAATTAAACGCTCTAAACACCGGATTCCTAACTTACGAAATCTCAATATGGACTCAGACAATAAAGGAAATAATCAATTTTAAAAGTCAAGATCCACAAATGTAAATTAAAACTTATAATCACAAAGTAAGCACGGAATTCTCGAAAGTGTTGTTAATTCAAATGAATACGGTTAGATGAAAAAATGGAGGGAAAAAGCTGACGTTGCTTAATACTTGAGAAGATGAAAAATGCTAAAACCTTGACCAGAATTTCCTGCACTGAACATAGAAGGTCACAATGTATATACAGCTAAATGTTCCCATATGCAGGCTTTCTGGCCGGCCTTTCAGGATAACAAATTTTCTTATTTCTTTGTTGAATTAAACAACAATTCGAATCGAAGGGGAAAAACGCAATATTTGTCTTTGTTTTCTTCTATACACAGCAAAATATGCAGATTGAAGGTAAGGAGGACATTAATGGAAAATAAAAAATAAATAAATAAAACTGCAAAAAAAAATGAGGGTACTAGAGTATGGTCTGATTTGGAAGGTAGGTTGCAGCGAAAGGGAGAGAAAGAGAGATTTGCGGGGTGTAAATGACCCCCGAGAATTGCGAAACACCGAGCTTTCTAGAGATTTGACAGAGTGGAGCTTACCATGTCTCTCTAGGCAGTTCTTCCAGATTTTTTTCTTTTTCTTTTTGCCCTTTTCATTTTCCCTCCAAAGAGATCTGCAAATTCAAATTGATTGGAAGAGAATGCATCCATGGCGTCCATTCTTGCAGTTCCGTTTTAGTCAGAATTGAACAAAGATAAAACAAGATTACAATAATACGTACATTTAGGGATGTGCTGGGTTGGTAACAAGAATTTTTTTATACTTTACATCTTAATTACAAATATGATCGGGTCAATCTAACCCAAAAATTTAATTTGAAAGGTTGATTTTTTGGGTTGAGGATAAAATTATTTAAAAATTTTTAAAAAATATATTATAAAAATTTAAATAACAAAAATAAATATGAATAAATTTATATTTTTTTAAAAAAATAAAAAATATATAATAATAAAAATTTTAGTTATAATAACATCGAAAAATATTAAAGAATAAATTAATTACTAATCATTTCTTGTACAAAAAAGAAACATAGAATTATTTCACTAAAAAAAAGACTAAATGATCATTTGATACGTAATTATTTATTATTTCTTGTACAAAAAAAATCAATTATTTTATTAAAAAAATAACTAAATGGTCATTTGATATGTATACTCCAAAAATATATCTAATGAATTCATTCAATTATCTGTATTAATAAATATATTTATATTAGTCATACATTCTAAGTATGAGTGTTACTCCCCTGTCGTCCCACCACGGAGACAATCTTGGTTACAAGTTTTAAATTTTATTTTTTAAATAATTCTTCTAATTTTCATATTAACTCTCTCGCGTTTTTCATTTGCAATACCGTACTCTCTTATTTTGTTAACAATATATCTTTCAAAATAGGTAAAGGATAACATAGAAGTAACCCCGCGATTTCATACGGCCACAATACAGTCAAGACCAATCTAATGAACAGGAATGAAGTGCACTTTAGGGGACAATAATGGGAAGAGACGGTAGGATAGAAAAGTCCTCTAAATATATATGATATATTTTATATATAATATGTATTTAAATATAAATAATTAAGTTGAACGGGCTAAATTAGATTAATTTATTATTTTTATTAACTTAAACCCTATTCAATTCATATAAAAATTTAAACTAACATAATATGTCATTTTAATTTGAGTTAATTAGTTAATTTAGATTTTGAACAGCCCATGAGTACATCGCACTTCGCATGTCCAAGTTTAATCTGCGATGGGATCATAAATTCTTGACGAATTAGTATTTTTTAAGGGAGTTCTCCCAAATCAATATATAGGGAAGCACTCCCTTACAGCCACAAAATTGTGACTGTAGAAGAGTTTTAAAATTTTTTTAAAAGTTTTTTTTAATATTTTTTATTTTATAAAATTAATTGATTATATGTTTATATGATGTATTTTTATTAGAATTTTTTGAAATGTTTTTATATTTGTTTTAAAAATTTTTAAGTTATAAATGAATAATAAAAAAAATTATGAATGAATAGTAAAAAAATGTAAAAAAGTTTAAGAAAAAATTCAAAAACATCTTAAAAAATTCTGAAAAAAAAATATAAGATAAAAAATAATTAATTAATGTTAAAAAGTAAAAAAATTTTAAAAAAACATAAAATATAAAAAAAATAAAAAAAAAGGGAGGGGCTGTAGGATAGCCCCTCCCACATATATATCTCTCTCTCTCTCTCTCTCTCTAAAAAGAATTATGCATTCAAAAAAATTTTAAAAAATAAAAACATCTAAAAATATTTTAAAAATACAAAAAATAAATAAATAAATAAAAAAGGGACCGGAGAAAAAAAAGGGAAGGAAGACAGTTTTGGACACCCCATTTTTTAATAGGCAAAAAGTCACTTTTAAACCTTTATATTTACACCAAATTTTATTTATATATTTAATGTTTAATTTTTTTTAAATATAACTTTGATGTTTGCACTGTTCTCGTATCTGTTAATTCGATCTCCATATCTGGTAATAATAATTGAGACAAGAGTTTATAAATAAAGTCCTTGAATAAAATATCAAGAACGTAAATGAAACCAATAAAACATAAATTAAGGGTGGTGCTGTAAAGATCTCGAACTCTCAACAATTCAAGTTCTTTACCCCTCGATTGATGAAAGCACGCTATGAGTTGACATCATTTTTAGGCAATCAAAGGGTAAAGAGCTCGAGCTCTTGCAACACCACCCTATAATGAATTACTACATACACATCAATTAATGGATATATAGATAAAACTAACAAAAATGATAAAAATAAAACTTTTTTAAAACTTTGAAGATAAAAATGAAAAAAACAAAACAAAATATCAATGATATAAATGAAACTCAAACTAAACATAAAGGACAAAAAAATTATTTTTGTCTTTATTAATATGATTTAATTAAAAAAAAGTAACAACAAACTTATTTATAGATTCAAGATACATTTAAGCATAAGGATTCAAATTGAATAAAAAAGCTGACATAAGTCTAAATATTATGAAGCTTTCACAATATATTATCACTCTTTCATTACAAATAAATAAATAAATACAAACAGGTACTGAGTTTTTCTGGTTTAAACTTCCTTGAACAAACCTTTCAATTGTATGTGTTATAAAATTGAGCAGAAAATAATCTTATGCGATCAAACAGTGCAAGTCCATATATTATCAAGATTGAACACTGCATTATCAAGCTACCACCATACATATATAGACAAAAAAAATTACTCATATAATAAAGACAAAAGTGATACAAAATGCCAACAGCCTATACAGGACACAAAAGGGCATCAGCATGACAAATTTCAATATGCCGTTTAAAAGTATTTTCAAATACAATATATTGAAATGTTGGAAATGGGAGTCCCACATAAAAACGCCATAATTACTGGCTATGCTTTCATTATGACTTCTCTCTGTTTATAAATTCCAATGGTTTGGATGAGTAATGATACTCGTATAAAATATTAATTATTAATTATTAATAATTAATAATTAATATTTTATAAGAGAAGTAATTATATTTCTCTTATACTTCACTTTTAATTATTAATATATTATAAAATAATGACAATGATATATGATAAATAATAATAAAATAATATATGTGAGAAAAGGTGTAAGAGTGATGTAAGAAAAAATTATGTATGAGTATCATTACTTAATTTAAATGTAGAGTATCACAACCCAAATCATTAAGCCATGATTGGTGCATAGACTAGTAAACCTATTTTACTCATAAATATAAATTGTTTAATTGAAAATAACTCAACATGTGAAACATTTCAACTTTGAGAGCAGTTGAAAATTCGACACAATCTATCCTAAAATTTGACATTTCATAAAATATATTAATCATAAATCATCCTTCATAAAATTCTTAATCAAAATTATGTATATATATACAAAAATCATGGCCATCACAAAGCCTCCAAAATATCACAAACACAATACAACATAATTGGCTAATGTAGCTGCCATATCACAAGCCCACAAGCCCAAGACTACACATTGGCTACCTAATGAAAGGAATCCTACCAAAAGTGATGCAAGAGCATCTCATTTAGAAGGCCAAGACTTAGAGCATGAGCTTGCCCAAGCCCAACAAGTGATGTTCATGCTGTCAAAAAATAAAAATCAAACCCAACTTTCTTTGAATGTTTGGACATCTAATCCAAATCCAAATTTTACCAAGAGTATTTGTTGGAAAGCTCTACATGTCTAGTTTTAGAAAAATCAAGCAATACTTGATTTTGATTTTTCTAGAATTAGTTATAATATTTTCTTTAAAGTCTATCAGGAAAGTCTTTAATCAACAACTTGCATTCATTGCTTAATTAAATATATTAGTAATTAACACTATCAATTTTGAGCCCAGCCTAACGGGCCAGCCCGTTTTTGGAGAATAGGGCCTTGAAAATTAAGGCTCGAATTTAAGTAAGCTTATTCGGGCTTAGCTTGAGAAAGGCCAAGCTTGGCCCTCAGGCCCGAATTTTTCTTTTTTGAAGATTTTTTTTATCCTGAATAATATATGAATGTATTACAATATTGAAAATATCATTCTTTTTGGATAATAAGATGAAGATGATCTAAAAGACCACATAGGTGCAACATCTAAAATAGATTAAAATATCATTGCTGAAGATGATGCTTGATAGATGTTTTAATTTATAATGTTGAGTTATGATAGTTTTATGATATTATTATTATTATTATTTAATTTGTACTTATTTTTTATTATGTATAATTTATTTTTGTTGATATATACTTGTTTTTAATATTTTAGAACATTTTTTAGTTGACTTTTGTGATTAATTTTTGTATACTTTATCATTTTTATTAATTTTTCTAGTTAGGCCCTCTGATGCTCGTTTGGGCCCGCTTAGGCCTTAAAGTCCTATAGGGCCAGGCTAGGGCCTTTAAATTGAGACTTGATAAAAAAAAGGGGGGGCACGGCCCAGCCCAACCCGTTTTTCTTATGGCTAGAGGAAGGCCGGCCCATTTTGACAATGCTATTAGTAATCTGTTGCTAAACATTAAGAACAAAAATAAGCTTTTATTTTGAGTTTTCCAATGCTTAGAAGAATGTTCCAAGAAGTATCTATTTATTTGTACTTCTTAAGAGTCTTAGAGGACTTTTTAGACTATTCAAATAATTCAAAAAGTTCAAGAGCCTTTTGTGTCTTCTTCCTGTAGTTCTGTATCTCTTTGGTGGATTTCATTGAGTGGTAAGCTTGCTTGCATTTATGTATCACTTTGGTGGATTCTAGAGGGTGGTGAGTGCACAAAATCTATATCTCTAAGGTTGTGGGTTCCTTAAGGTGGTGGCATTTATCTATCTAACCCATTCCTTTATTTTTGCTTATGTCAGAACGTCTTTTATTTCTTGTTGTTTCTCCATGTAGACTTAACGTATTTGGGTGTTTCTTTAGTGGTTTTCATAATTCAAAATCTCTTTTTTCATTTAGCTGTGAATAACTCCATTCCGAGTTTTGTGTTGTGAGATATAGGCGGAAATAAACTGTGACCACGAATTGGCTGTTTATCTTCTTCATATTGTTTCCAACCCATATCAAGTTTGGTATCAGAGTGTTAGATCTAGTTGTTTATCCTAAGTGTTTACAGTACAAGTTTTAAAATTCTTAAAAAATATTCAAGCTTGCAAACTGGCAAAAACAAAACACAAGCAAATAACTCACGGCTAGAAAGAGAAGTAACACATATAAGAATTTTACATACCTCTTATACTACTTTAATCGTGTAAAATACTTCACAACCAAGCGCACTGACCGCCTATCCTTTGGGAAGTACCAATCCACGAAACCTATGGTGAATAAGCTTAGTAATTGGGAATAAAACAAAAGATGAAAGAAAATAATTGATAACTTTCAAAGTAAATTAAAAAGTCTTTTCTTTCCATTCAAGTATGGCGTGTAGAAATCTATGAAAGTACTTAAAGAAAACTCACTTTTGCTCTTAGTGTTTTTCTCTCAAAAACTTGCGGCACTGTCAATGTGTTTTCTCTTAATTTTTCAGCTACAAGGAGAAAGTGGTTAGGTTATATTTATACTAACCTAACCCTAGATAATTCATTTGAATTCAAAAATATCATTTCCTAAATTTTAGGGATTCCACATGCCTATTAAGGATAATAGATAATCAAATTATTTAATTAATTTATCAATTAATAATTGTATTATTCAATTGATAAAGTCATATTTTATTTAACTCTTAAATAAAACATGTAGGGATTTCTGATTGGTCATGCTTGAATGTAAAATTCAAATAAAGAATTTTATTTAACTAAATCCCTATAATTTAGTTAGTCTCTTAATGAATATAGGTTACCTAAGAAATTAAAACTCTTTTAATTTCTAATACTTTATTCACTAGGATAATTAGGAGATAATCAATTCCCCTCCTTTTTGGCGTGCTATTCTCCATCATATGGGGAGGAGGTTGTCTTACAAGTTTGAATAATTCAAACTTTGTTACAATATTAGGATAAATAATGAATTAAATTAATTTCATCCTAATAAAACGATATAGCCAAAGTTTCTAATTAAATGTGGATTTAGTTTTATTTTAATCAACTTCTTCAAATTAAATATTTGAACAATTCAAATATTAATTTAAAGTGGTTAAACTAAAATTAATTATTAAGAGAAAAGGTTGTCTTAATTGAGACAACACTTGTCTTAATTAAAATAAATATTTTTCTTAAAATTCTATTATCTAATTAAAACAACATTTGTTTAAAGTAGACAACTAATGTGAGAATTATTTTTATCTCTTTGATGACAAAAAAGTTTCTTACATTTTCAAACATGATTAAGACAACATTTATTCCAAAATAACTCTTTGTCTAAATTACTATTGTCTTAATAAAGACATTAGTTGAAATGTTATTAATTAACTTTATATTAAATCTATTCCAACTTAATGTGGATTGAATTTTCTAAAGTTAGGTGAGGAATCTGTTTGGACATAGAAATTTCAAGCTCCAATAAATTTGGGATTATGTTAATCTCAATAAGATGATCCTATTTTATTAATCATGAAGTCATTTCATTAAACACTTATAATTGCACTCTTGATAATTTTTAAAATTACGATAAGTCAATGTTGAACAATGATTTGTCGAATTTTTAAACATAGTATTTGTGAACCCTTGTAACCATCCATTGACACAAGGTAAAATTATCGTTTTACTCCTTATGTCAATTGTATCTCTTGGTCTTAGATTTCATCCGATAATTGACTAGATAATCTTTCAGAACTTTTTTAAAACTATCTTGAAATGATATGTAGCTAATTCGTCATTTCACTAGGCCTAGATATGTCACTTGTCTTCTTGAAATCACCAGAAGTGATGTAATGCTACGAACTCTATTTTCTAGGTTTATGTTCCCAGGTGTTTACTCCCACAATGATCCCAATATGTAGAGTCTTGACCAATATCACATAATAGTCGTGCCCATAGTATATCAAATATCACAATGATCATGAACACGAGTCCATAATCGATCAGGATTTTGGTTTTGCTACTAGCAGATGTAATGTGTGTGAGTTCAAGGTTAAAGCAATGGTATTAACTTAAACTTGATATCTCACTTGATTCCAATTCATTTAATAATGTCATTACTTGAAGTATACTACTTCAATGATTTGAGATTTATCATTTCCTTATAAAGGAATCTCATTCTTCTATAGTGGTAATCTGAACACTACAGTCTTTATTGAATAGAGTAATCATCTATACTTAGTGCTGTTCATAGTATTTTAGATTCTTCTAAAGATACATATCTCGTTTTGTATAATCCTTATGCAAATTTATCTTGGTTTATTAAAATCTAACCTTAATAGCTAGAAAATAAAACTTATGTAAATAAACTATTTATTTATTAATATTAAATATATTTACATCAAATTGGGGAGTACAACTTACTTTCCAGGACAACCTATTCACAATATAAAGCAAGGTTCGTGTCACAACATGACGGCCGGTGAAATGCTATCGTTTTATGACTTTGAGGCGCGTAAGGGAAAACGCAAAGAAAATGGGAGTCGCCACCAATTAATTAGAAGGATAATTGG
>JASKGM010027307.1:0-27033 GCA_034509205.1 Ceratonia siliqua | reverse complement strand
CCACCTTGTTTTATTTGCAGGTTGTACCCTGGGATAGTCCATATTTCAGGGGAGACTCTGCCGAAATTTTTAATAAATTTCAGACTTAGAATATTTTCTATTATTCTTAGTGAAATGGCATTTCAGTTTATTGCTTACTTAAGGATGATTTTGAATGATAATCACTGCATTGGTATTTTTGGCTGGTAGGTAATTACCTGGAGGGTAATTTCCTACGTCGGTCACGTGTCCTAAATTGGGGCGTGACATTTTTACAATACTCACAATTAATATTTGTTTGTATTTAGTATTTCCAGATAATTAATTTTATTTAGATATCTTTATTGTGAGATTTATTTTCGTATTTAGTCTCTCCAATATTCTAGAGTAGTGTCTTGACAAAAACAAAATCGCAACCTTTGGAGGCATTTAAAAATAATTTTTACATGTGTTTATATTTAATTAATTAACTTAAAAATCAAATAAGATTAATTAACTTAAATATAAGTACATAAAATAATATTTAATCATTTTTAGTGTATCTAAGTGTATGGTAATTTAGAATAATATCTCAAAAATTTAGCTGCTTCATATAATTTTAGAATGTTATATCATAATGATATTAGATGAATGAAACAACAAAAAAACTTTAATTTTAGATAATTTCGTATATTTTTTTGGTGTCAAATGAACCAAACAAATAATAACACTGGACGAAAGTATTGATTTTTATAAAATATTATTCTAAAATATATTACGTTACTAAAATAAAATGAACTAAAAAATAATTATAATGATTATAACAAAGGTTCTTAATTATAGATTTAAATAAGGGAGGGGCTATCCTACAGCCCCTCCCATTTTTTTATTTTTTTATTTTTAAGTTTTATTTTTAAATTTTTAAATTTTTTAAAATTAATTAATTATTTTGTATCTTATGTATTTTTTTCAGAAATTTTTAAGATGTTTTTAAATTTTTTTTTAAATTTTTTTAAATTTTTTTTACTATTTATCTATAATTTTTTTTATTATTTATTTATAACTTATAATATTTTTAAAAAATATAGAAATATTATAAAAAATTCTAATAAAAATACATCTTATAAATATATAATTAATTAATTTTATAAAATAAAAATTATTAAAAAAAATTTTAACAAAAATTTTAAAAAAATTTTTAAACCCCCCTACAGTCATAAAAGTAGGACCGTAGGGAGTGTCCCCTTTAAATAAATTTTTTAATATAGTTTCTCTCACCTGCTTCGAAGAGAGTGGGTAAATGCTCTCCCACAATGTAGGAAATCTGGAGACATAAATTAGTACAAGTTTGTGATGATTTGGGCACTGTTTGATAATCACGCGCACTAAGTAAGGTAGGGTTGTTAATGATTTTTGGCTTCTTATGCTTATTAGACCTAACATGCCTTTAGGTGAATTGCGTGGAGGAATAAGGGCTTTTCTTTCATAAAAGAAATGGAATTACTTATTATCCCTCTGTGAAAATTCAGTTTGTGGACGGTACACAATCTTAAAAGTCCCACCCAGTGGGACCACCATGTTCTTTGATCTCGTTATTCTTTAATAAGAAAATGTTAAATATATCTTATTTATATAAAATAAAAAATAATTAAACATAAAAATATAAATATAATTAAAATAATGTTTAAATTTATTATAAAATAATATATTATAATAAAAATATACTTAGTTTATTTAAATTTATAAAAAAAATAAGTTAATAAAAAAAATATCTTATAAATTTTGTTTAATAAAGAAAAAAATTCTTATCTTTAAGATTATCTACATTTATTTTAAAATTTTTTTTAATTATTATATTTAAATATAAAATAATTTTTTTAAAAAAAATCTTCCTCTTATAAAAAAAATATTTTTTAATAATTTTAAATAAAATAGACTAACTAAGGTCCGGTTTGTTTGGATCTTATTTTAAAAATAAATTAATTTTTTAAAAGATAATATATTTTAATAAAAATATATCTATTTGTTTAAACTTATAAAAAATAATAAATTAATAAAAATGAAGAAAATTTTTTATAAGAAAAAATTAAAAATTATAACTTCTCCTGATAAAAAAAAATAAGAAGAAAGAAATTTTTTTAAATTATTCACCTTCATTTAAAAGTTATTCTTAATTATTATATATAAATATAAAATAATTTTTTTTAAAAAAATAAATTTTTTCTCTTAAAAAAATATTTTTTTTAATAAATTCAAACAAGCGCTGAGTGGGGGAAAAGGAAGAAGGGGTTTTTGATCCTTTTGTCTTTTGTATAGAGTCATAACAAGTGATTATCACTTTCAACGACATCCCACATGGGGGCTGCAAGGAAAGGGCCATTTGGGAGTAATGGGATATTTCGCATGTGACGGTGTGACCCAATAACCCACTGGTGTCAAGTCACAGAAGAAATTAATTTTAAGTGTTTTAAGAAGTAATATTTTATGAGATTTTTTATTTAAATTATAAAATAGTTTTAAAATTTTTTGAAGTAGTAAAAATAAAGTGCATTTCATAAGATATTGTATAAAAAATAATAACTCTAAAAATATCTGAATAAAACTATTCAATTCTCAAATTATCTCTAATATTTCAAAAAAAT
The DNA here is from genome assembly GCA_034509205.1 of Ceratonia siliqua. Taxonomy (NCBI): domain Eukaryota; kingdom Viridiplantae; phylum Streptophyta; class Magnoliopsida; order Fabales; family Fabaceae; genus Ceratonia; species Ceratonia siliqua. The sequence goes on along the minus strand of JASKGM010027307.1, from coordinate 24,433 downwards.
TAATTTAATAATCAGCGCATTGGTCTTTAAAACTAAAATGATGGGCTTAATTATGCTCCTTTCCTATTTTCTAGATGTATAAAATAAATAAAAAAAGTTTATTTATGGATGTCATTGAACTACCGGTAGGCAAAAGATGCCTCTGATACCTGTAGTAAATTATTATATTTTTTTATAAAACTTAATAATATAATAATCGATGTCATTCTTATTTTTAAGATAATATTTAATTTTTTTATTAATGTATGAGAATATTAATTTTTATTTATTATATTAATATTAAGAATAGATTTTAAAAATAAAAAATATTATTAATCTTGAAAGATGATATGATAATTTATTCATATAAATTTGAATGTTTTTAAGTTAAAAAAAGCGGGCAGGAGAATACAAAGAAACAAAAAGACTAGAGAGGCATTGATGGTGAAAAGAGAAAGTGATATTGGCATTGGAATTCGACAAGGCAAGAGGTGCAGAGGATCAAAATCGGAATGGAGAGGTTGGGACAGAACTGTGAAATTTGAACCCATGGCAACAAAAGTGAAAGCGAAAGCCTAAAGGCCAAGGGGTGAGTGTGCGCGCGTGGAAGCATGAAAAGGTATGAAAATCTAGTATGGAATCTGCATGTGATCTCAGATGTCAGGAGAGAGGGGGATAGGTGGACGGTCCAGATTCGTTTAGTTAAAAGATAGAGAAAGAGAAACCAAACAAAGGCAAACAAGAAATAGTTGAAGGGGAAGTTGCGTGCCCGTTGGACGTTTCTAAACGACAAGTTGGTTAGTGGTCGTTAATGCGTTATCATTTCCTCGTTAAAGACGACAGGTCAAACTTATTACCACTGACCGCTCTGTTTTTCAAGCTTTGAAACTATTTTACCTAAATACCCTTTTCTCTTTCCACATTTTTCAAAGAAAGAAAAACTTCACATCACACCATTTTGTAATTCAAATTTATTTTGGTTCAAAATCTAATTAAAAAACACTAATTTTTATGAGATAGTGTTGTATAGTACAGCATGATACTTTTGAAAAAGACTGAATAAAACTAATTAAAAAAAGGAAAAGGAAAGGTTGTTGTCAAGTGAAAATAAATGGGATGAGGAAAATGGGAATTAAATTCTGGCGGAAAGGGATTGAATTAGAGGGAACGGGAAGGAGAGCATAGAAAATTAGGCGTGAGGAGGATAGGAGAAGGCCCTGTGATTCTTGGTTGAACGTCCTGACAGAATATCTGATATGGTTTTGAGTTGTCTCGTCCGTTCTTTCCTGCGTTTCTTTCTTTGTTCTGGGTATTTCTACTGTGGCTGCCTGGGGGGATGGGAATCTGCCCCAGAAAGAAAATTTCAGAAAGGAAATCATTTCATACTAGAATCCAAGTTGATTTCGAACAGCCAAACTAAACGCCAAACCACCTGCATGTGCACCTCCTTCCTTTGCGCCGTAAACCCTTTCCAAATGGCTTTCCCACCCCGGCAATAATTCAGCTGCTAGGCGAGTATGGGACGTGATATTTTGTTTTATAAAAAACGATACGTGAAGTTATTTTAACTGTAGGAATATGGTACCATACACTTTCTCACACTCCCAAATGTCACAAACTTTCATTCTATAAAATAGGTTATTCACGTATTATCGTTCAGTATTAGTGATATGTATAAAATACTTATAAAAGTGATTGGTGACAATGAAATGGAAACTGAGTTTTTTAATTAAGCTGCATACACATATTTGACCAGGAAAAGAGAAGCAAGGGTTTGAATTTCTATATCTGAAACCCTCATCTTTGGTCTTTTCTGGTAGTGTGGTCAATTTGGGTATTGTTGTGTTGCAGAGTAAGGAATGGGGTTGGGTTTGTGAGTGGCCACTCCAAAATAGGTTAGCCAAGGCCTTGCTTTAACCTGCACCTTGTGCTTGGCCATGGTGAGATACCCTTAATTGACCTACCACTTAATTTCCCCCCAAAACAATGCTCAAGCCTGATACGGACAATCACTACCAAATCAATCTGACACCAAGATATGTTTTTTTAATTTTACATCTTATCTTTCATGCTCAATATTATTTAAATAAAGTTAGTTCTTTTTTAAATTATTATATATATATATATATATTATCAAATATCTTATTTCTCTCAAATTCTTTCTATCTTAGTGAAGGCAGAATTAGAATCCAAGTCTTTACATTTTACTAATGACTTAATCAACTAAGTTAGTTGAAATCTTTTATAATAATATATTAAAAAAAAGTATTTTATTAGACTCAATTTTTTTAATATTTCAAATAATTTTAAAATGACATTAAAAAATACTGAATCTTATGAAAGAATATTTTAAAGATACATGAATATAATTAACTATATAAAGAAAAGTGTTAATTGCAATTTAGTCTCATGTACTAAATTTGTTTGGTAATTAACACTTTAGATATAGGTTTTTATAGAATTTACTCATGATATTAAAAATTAAGTTGAGTTGTCAAACGAAATTATTAATAAAATGAATAAATTACACGAAAATCTAAAGAAAATTACTAATAAAAGAGACAATTGACACAACAAACTGTGCTTAAAGTGTTTTAGTATATAAGACTAAATTAGACACCATTTATAATTAAAGGTGATTATATGTAATTTAATAAAAAAATGTTCATTTTCAGACAATTTAAAATATGCATAGAAAAAGAAGGTGACGACGAAGAAAGACAAGCAGTGTACCCACCAGAAGTTTTATCTTTGAAAAAAATTAAATAAATAATTTAAAATAATAGATCTTCTGAAGCAAGTATATCTTCCATTTTCCAATCTTAAAAAAGAAGAAGAAGAAAGATTCCTCTTTCAAAAACTCTGTACTTAGTTCATAAGTCTTGATTAAAATGACTAGAAAACACAAATGGCGAGAATCGCGGTTTATATCACTTCCACGTAAAATATCAGATCAAGTTTATCGTTGTCCATCAGATCTTATCTTATAAAGATTCATGGTTATACTCAAATTAATAATCACCATGAACTCATAATATTAATATGCTATACAGATCATCAGAATTGATTATTATTGATAATAACAAGCAAGAAAATTCAAAAGAAAATGAGCCAGTCTTCTTCAAGTGAAATAAAAATGTCTTCCCCCATGTGCAGGGTTGCTTTAGCTTTCTTAACTCTGTACTTTAGTATAGTCATCAACAGTAACAGGACATGTTCAGTTGCACAGCGACCGTCCATGAAAACACAGGAGGCCCACAACACAGAGGTAGGGACTATGCTGTTTCATAGCCGTGAACCTATGTTTATTGGGTGTCGTATAAGTTGTTTATGACAGTCAAGAAAACGCCAGAGTTACCTCTTAAATTTGGTTTACCAGAAAGAATTTTGTGGTATTAAATTCACCTACTGGCTACTAGTCTACTACTAACCTTTTGGCCGTTTTCCAAGGAGGCTCTGTGAATTATTACTTCTCTGTATCTGTTCTGTCCAAACCGGAGACTGAGAGACAAAGAGAGAGAGGATTGACTCAATTGAGAGATTCACATTCTCTGAATTCAATTTGTTATAAATGAGAAGAGAGAAAGCCAGTGGGCCAAAATATGATTATTAATGAGAATTTAATGAAAAGGCATTGAAGAGAATTTTGAAAAGTAAAAAAGCAGAGATAAAAGGGGGCAGCAAAGAGAAGGAAGATGGAAAAGGGTATTTGCGGCAAATTGGTGATCCTTGCATGTGCCTTTGGAAGCTTGTTAGCTCAAAACCGCTATGCTCCACTTGGATTTTGGAGATTTTCCCGCTGGAAAGCTACAAAACCACGCGGTTTCAAGCCACAAAACAGCCTTTAAACCAGAAATGAGCCTCTTAGCAATTTGCTCTGTGTACAAACCGCTCATACCCCTAGCGGTTTATGGTCACAACAGTTTAAAAGTGATAGTTAGTTGGGCCTGTGGGGTGTGGACCTATCTCTCTATCTACCCCCATGCTTCCCTCGCCCCTCCCTCAAGAGGAATCAAGGTCTATAAATTAGGTCACATTTACTCCCTTTATCTTCACTCCTCTGCCTCACATTGCCTCTGACTAGTTGCTCGCTAGGCACTTCAGTATCAAAGTAATTGCCTTTTGCTTCTCTCTACCTAATGCTTTTCATCATTGCAAGTTCAAACCAACACATTCCAAATCTCAGGAAATGCTGATAATTTCTTATTGTATGTTCAGGAAAATGGCTCTCGTGGGGTTGCTCTTAATGGGTTTTCTCACAATGCTCTCCACTGCTTACGGCTATGGTGGAGGATGGATTAATGCTCATGCTACCTTCTATGGAGGGAGTGATGCATCAGGGACAATGGGTATGAAGCAGCTTTGAGCAAAATTACCTACATTTTTCAAAAAAGGTGGGGGCTTGAAGCATTTTAGGGCAAAGCCATTTGATTGATTTGTTTGTTGATGGAATTTGTGCAGGTGGGGCTTGTGGATATGGGAACCTCTACAGCCAGGGGTATGGAACCAACACTGCTGCTCTGAGCACAGCTCTGTTCAACAATGGCTTAAGCTGTGGCTCTTGCTATGAGATTAGGTGTGCCAATGATGGCAAATGGTGCCTTCCTGGCTCTATTCTTGTCACTGCTACCAATTTCTGCCCACCAAACAACGCCTTGCCCAACAATGCAGGAGGTTGGTGTAACCCTCCTCTGCACCATTTTGATCTCGCTGAGCCTGTCTTCCTCCGCATTGCCCAATACAGAGCTGGAATTGTGCCTGTGGCTTATAGGAGGTAAATTACTTCAGTTTTCTCTCAAAACGCTGACTTTTTCCTGTCATAATAGAGTTTCATGGTAAAGTGCTATAAGTAGTTAATTTCTTAAGTGGCTTTTACTTCTGCAGTTTTAGACCTTCACCTTCTTTTCCGAAATCTTAACTACGTAAAACCGTCTTCTCTTTTCTTCACTATCCCTGTTCTCTTGGCCCATTACTTCTATTCCTTGAAATATCAGGGCTGGGCCCCTTGTCATTTTGAACCAGCAATGAGAATTTTCTTATCCCAGGTCTGTGGAAGTTTCCTTTCTTTGTCTAAGCATCATTAGTGAGACAAACCTATTCTTCATCATTTTGTGGGTAATTGGTAACTCACCTGTACATATTTTTGCTGGGTTTCGGCAGGGTACCTTGCAGGAGAAAAGGGGGCATCAGGTTCACCATCAATGGCCATTCCTACTTCAACCTAGTCCTCATCACAAACGTAGGTGGAGCTGGTGATGTCCATGGTGTGGCAGTCAAAGGGTCCAGAACGGGGTGGATGCCAATGTCAAGAAACTGGGGCCAAAACTGGCAGAGCAACAACTACCTCAATGGCCAAAGCCTCTCCTTCAAGGTCACAGCCAGTGATGGCCGTAGCGTGGTCTCCTTCAATGTTGCTCCAGCAAGCTGGTCCTTTGGCCAAACCTTCACTGGGGCACAATTCCGCTAGACAATTTCCAAGTTCAAGTCGCATAGTTTATATACACTGCATAACTATATATATTTAGTATCTCTTGTAAAACCCCAATTCAAGTGTTAGTACGACTCTATAGTATACTAAGGTATTAGATAGTATGCTACTGTTTGTGAGGGTTGAGTTTTTGGCATTTCTGGGTCAGAAAATGGGAAGGGCATATTTTTAAAATGGCTCTTCATCATTGGTAGTGTCTCTATTTGTAGGGCCTTCTTGATTCTTGAGGGTCTTTTCTGAGTTTTTGAACCTTCTGCTGCTGCTAAACAGAAAGATAGCAGAAGCAAGGTTTTTAGAGTTGTTGGGGCTAAACTACTAACTGGAAGAGGTGGAATCTGATACCACCCGCCATTAGTATTTGAAGGAATAGTTTTATGTGAATTTTTCTCCCTCTTGGGAGTTAGAAGCAGTGTTTGCTTACTAATTAATCATTGTAATCAGCTTTGGCTGAGTGTATTTGGTTGTATTGGAGACTGAACTTGTAAGTTTCCCTATTTCTGCTTGCAATGGAAAGTTGCAGTAATTTACTACTCTGTCTTCTTTTCTTCTCTTATTATTATTCTTTCATTTACCTTGTTTAGAAGAAAAAAAAGAAAAATTAAATTAATGATTTGATTTTTCAAATTTATTTAATTTTCCTTTTATTATTTTAAGTAATTAGTAATTGTTAAAATTATAAATACAGACAAGAAATATATTAAAAATAAAAAGAAGATATTATACATATAGACAAGAAGTATACTAAAAATAAATACAAGATATTATAAATATAGAGAAGAAATGTATTAAAAATAAATACAAGATATTTACACTTGCCAAATAAATTAACATAAAGAAAAAAATTTTAAAAATTTAATTGAGAAAATTTAACTCATTCAATTAAGTAATATATTTAGATAACCAAAAATATCAATTTACTAAAAAGAAACAAAAAAATCTTAAATTATCTTTTAAAAGTTCTTAAAATGTTTATTTTTTTTGGACATTCAACTTGCATGGTAATTAAAATGGTTGATTCGTAAGGCATAACGTGGGCCACAAATGATGGTGAAAACTGAAAAGACGCACGCTAAAATGGGCTCAAATTTGGACTTGATAGATATGCTTGTATATTCAGGCTGAGCCTGGAGCCCAAAATTAGGATACACATGACCACTTGTAAATTTTACCCTTATATTCTATATTTTCCTCACAATGATTAATGTTTACTTTAATTTATTGGATATAAAAATGGGTATTTCAGCTCCAATAAATTATCATATTCTCACGAAGATTTGATCGAAGTCTAAAATTGGATAAATTTTTATGTAAATTTAAAACTTACTCAAAGAGTCACTTTACACGTCTAAATTGAAGTTGCAATGAGATTACAATGTTCAAGCTTAGAAAGTAAAAAGTTTATCTCAAAAGAAAAAAGTAAAATTAAAAAAAAAATGTATAATAGTCAAAATAGATAAAACACCATGACATCTGAAAAATTAATTGATAGTTTGTTAATTGTTATACACAAATTTCTTAGTTGGTTATCTCAAGTGTATGACTTGGGCGATATGTTAATATGGCAAATATTTTTCTTTTTGGGTTAACTCTACAAATGCTTTTTCTTAAAAGTGCTCCTTGTGGACTGGAGGAGTCCTCCTAGCAGGAAAAGGCCAATCAGAGAAATAGTGGGATTCCAAAGTTAACCTCACTTTCCACTTCTGCTTACACAATTTATATCAAGTTTTGGAGTGAATGAGTTGGTCAAGTTGATAGAATACAAGTCACCAATATAGTTGTTGTTTTTTCCCTATTTTTTAAAGGGTTCAAGATCAAAATTTGACAAATTTTTATATAAAAAAATTTATAATCGGCCTAACTAGATGAAGTATAATATCACAATATGCACTAGTTCAATTTTGATTTTTAAATGTGCAATTACTTGAAAGTACCATTAATGTATTGGTTTTGCAAGAGAGTAGCCTATCAGGGTATTTTTTTTAAAAAATTTTTAATGACGATCGACGGCATAGAGAATCAAGCTTAAGATATCATTATTCGTAGTTGCTAGCGAAACCTCTACTCAACTACATTATTTTGTGTCAAGTTTCTTCTTATGAATATGTGAATCTTAAAAGTGTATTTAATAGTAAAAAACTCAACTTTTTGAGGTTGAGCTTTCCATATCATCACTCAAGATATGCTTTATCCAAGCTAGCAGGCTAGTGAGTAGTGACATTATGGACAAGAAAACAACTTAACAAGCCTCATTCACTAAAAGCAGATACAGAAGGAGTTTTGGACAAGAACTGCAACCCATGAGATTCTGAAATACTATTTTGCTGTATGTGATTCTACAGAAAGCTCTATCCAAGTGAGGAGGAAGAGAAGAGGTACGCTTTTGGCCATTAGTACTACCTTGAGTCCTAGACACCCACAAAGACAAGTTGGAAGCAAAAACAACCCAAAAAAACCAATTATTGGCTATGATCAAAATCTAATATAGAAATGCTGTGCCTAGTGCTTGACTCAGTTCAATCAGTGAATGGGTGACATCAAGGCAGGCACAGCCGCTGTACTTTACTCATGCCAAATCTAGCAGGTTGCTTCCTATATTTGCATAAAAAGCAATCAAAAACTAAAAAAATCTGAGAATGTGTAAGTTTCTCAAGCATCACTGAAGTTCTCTACCAACATCATTAGAGGATGGATCAGTTTGTTTGCTGCAACCAGAAAAATAAGAGTTTATAAGAAAATGAAAGCTTCAAGTACCAAAGGCACAGGCACACAGCTGACCACCAAGTTGGGTATCAGACAAGGGAAAGGGGAACCCCCAGAAGAAAAGTTTTGTATTGCAACATATCAATGAAAAAAGCAAGAAAAGCACATTCAGAATGTACCTTTACAGAAAGGTTCAAAACATAGAAGTTTGTCAGGAAGAAGAAAGATTTGAATTAAAGCTGAACCAATGAATTTATCTTAACAAATTGTAATTATTTGCTCATTCAGATGGGATAACACAGTTACACCATAATTTTGACATAAAGAGCAGTCCAAGAATCAAGCAGTAATATCATAATCCATGAAGGAGGTGGAGAGAGAGCAACCTCCATTTACCATGAGAGAAAGAGGGGGAGAGGGAACAGTTAACAAAGAAGTTGTTTCAAGTAGCCTGGGGGTCGAGAAAACCTTTAAATTGGAAAATTTCAACAAAAAGCTACATGCTTATTATGCACTTTGGACACAATAAAACTTTGAATCAGTGTCACCTGGGCTTAGCTCAGTTGGTTAACGGAGGTTGGAAATTTGGGTAGAGGTTCTAGGTTTAAGTCGCGTTACGACTTCCCAATTTCCCCCAAAAAAAGTCAAACTTATGCATTGAAGTAACGAAGAGGACTTCAGAATCAAGTGATGGTATTATGAGCTATAAGCAGGATATTGACCTGAGTATCAAAGTTTCAAGATCATGAAGTGAATAACGACTTTTCCAGACTTGACGAAACTCTCAGGTTATATATACCAGCTTTGACTGGTTGGTCAAGTTAAGTTGACTTGACATATTATTTAGATGATAAGAGCCAATCCGTGTAAGATTCTATCTTCAAAAGTCAATGGAGAAATCAATAGAAAACTTGAATACCATCTAAATTTTTATATAAATTAGAACCAATAAATAGATGTCAACTTGTTTTTGCAGTGAGGAATGTCTAGCACAACAATACTCTTAATATGTTCCGGTGACACAGCCATATTCAAAAGTCTTGGTGACTCCGCAACAAATAAAGAAGCTTGTATCCATTAAAAAAAAAATCCTTTTTCATGGTGGACATTACAATTTCTGTCTCTCCCTCTTGTAGTTTACTCATATTTCCAGAAGACAATCAAAAGGTGCAACAGTTCACAAGGGAGTCATGCAACATGAATGCCTAAAGAGAGAGAGCAGGAGAACACCCCCCCCCCCCCCTCCCAAACAAAAAAAAAAGAAAAAGAAAAATACAGGTGCTGCTATGAGAAGCCAAAGTGCACTTGAGGGGAACTTGCCTGGGCATACAAATGCTCATCAAACATAGTAACAGCACAAGGTCCTGATGTGGAAGCCCATCCATGGTGGTTATTGTCATACCCAGGTCTAGGGGCTTCAAAGCTTTCATTAACATGATAATCTACGGGGGGTTCATGCTGGTTCATCTCTGCGGCAGATTGGAACTTTGGGTCATTCAGTAAATTGAAATTGTACGGCATGTATGGAAACTGCCCGCCCAATTGTAGTCTCAGAGGAGCAGCACTGCTCAATTCACTGAGGACACCATTATCTTGCCCAGAATTAGAAATCTCTGTTTTTGTACTTGAGCCAAGATAACTAGCATAACTCCCAAAAGAGGAGCTTGCGGAGCACTCTAGGTCTCTGAGAAACAGACAAATCAATTTGATAAGTGGAGCTACAGATATTAACCAAAAAGATATCCAATGGATTATCTAGCTATAAAACAGAATCATCACCTCTTGTGGATCATTTTGTATGGAAGTGAATATGTTTTGAAAATTATTCTAAGAAAGCAGTGTTTATGATTTTTTTTTAATTAAACAATGAAGATTCATGACACATTAATATTTATTTGCCTTGTATCCTTCTTGCGATAAATGCAATAACTTCCGATATGAAGAGGTTAAGCAAACTCAAAGAAGATATTGAAGAACAAGTTTTCAAGCATTTAATAGATTTACTTCAGGAAAAGCACTCACTTGTGGAGAAGCAAGTTTGAGTCCTCAGGTAAAATCATATGTTGACTGTCACTGTTGGGAATCCATGATAGAGATTGAAGATGTTGTTCAGCACTCATTCTGTAGGGAATCTGCATCTCATTGAACTAGAAGATATAGCTTTTTCAGTCATGTCTCCTATCAAACCAATCTTAAAAGCATTTTAAATGCCAGTTGAGCAAATCTTTACCTGGCTGGTGCATTGCATTTTCACAAGTTGCTGCTTTTGTATATTTTCCTGCCAAAGTGAAGAACTTTTAGACATGAAGCTTAAAACATGTATTCTGCACAAACATTGAAGATAGAATTCATTTTATTCAATTATTGAATATATACAGCACATACCATTGAGGTATATCTACGTTTATATTGCTTTTTTTGTTTTTTGTTTTTCCATTTTTGTTCTTACTCAATTAGTTGTCACACTTTCTTGCTCTCTTTTATAGAACTGGTTGGATGCTTTACCACTAACAGGGTTGGAGTTGTATCCTTTCCCATTACTTTGACAAGAAAATATCTAGCAAGATATCAAATCCATTGAGGCAATTTATTTCTAGCAAAGATACGAAATTAAGTAGGCATTCATTTCCTAGACAATTGTATTTAAAATTATAAAGGAAGGGGAAAAGAAGTAGACTCGGTTGCTATGCATGAACTAAAGATCATGAACAAAATTATCAACTAACTTCAGAAGCTAAATTCTCAACTTAACCATAAAGATATCTGTTGCAAAGAAACTCAGGTACAGGATAATACGAGGCATACCTTACGCGTTCGAATGTGATTAAGTGACTCCCTGAGTGAATTTTCCATCTGTCCCAATTGTTCCACACTACTTATTTTATCATGCTCAGTCCAATCGCTACAGAATACAACATCATATAAAATTTGTAAGAATGGCTAGCCATAATACAGGTTTATTGAAATATTTCTAACAAAAACAAAGGTTGGGCAAAAAAAAAAAAAAAAAACAGATCTACCTTAATCTTTTATGTATTTCAGAAATTTGAGTTTGTAATAGCCTGGCTTGATTCCTTAGGTCCTGCACAGAGCAATTTAGCATTGGATATAACATGAACAGAAAAAATGAACAAAGTAACTGAGATGGTTTAACTGCATGCATACCTCAACAGTTTGACTACTGTAAGAAAACAAAAAAGTAGGAATATTTCAGTATCTGAACTTAGTGCCATAAACGGTTAAATGTATAAAAATTACAATCACTAAAATATTGTCAGCATGGAGTACCTTGTACCCAGATATTCTTGTATATTTACATCATGGTCTAACTTCCTAAATGTTTTCTTGAGTGCCTAAAGTCTCAAACAAAACATTCGTTAATAAGGATAACAACAAGGCATCAGTTATTTCAAATCATGAAAAGAAATATGCATTTTTTTGTGTTGCGAATCAGTTGTACTAAATGACTTACTTCAAGACTCTCCAACTTCCTGTTCCAAACCATTGGAAAACATTTCTATTAGATTCTTGTATTATTTTGAAAAAATTGCACAATAATTTGTTGTATATGGAGGCATTTTAACAATACCTTTTTGCCCTTTCCTGCGGAGTGAGTTGAGCAAACTTTGCAATAACCTCCTCCATGTTACTACACCCACCAAAGAGGCAAAGAATCATTAATTTTTAAAAAATAATCAAGAATTTCCAAAATAGCCTGTAAATATGAAGGACAACAGATAAGTAAAAGTTTCAGGGCTTAATTGTATTTTTAATCCCCTTAATTTCATCCTGAACAACATGGTTTATCTAATTTCATCAAAGTTGTAATTTTGATTTCTCAGCTAACTTTTCATCTACTAACGTGGACAACAAAAAAGGCACGACACAAAAAATTTACGTATTACCAAATAATTTTGTCTTCTTAGCCTTTACGTCAGATTGGACGACACATCAACACCCCTAAATTTTCTATCTTTTCTCCCCCGAACGTCTGAGAAGATAAAATTATTTAGTGACATGTAAATTTTTTGTGTCCATGTGGCTTTTTTGTTGTCCATGTCAGTAATAACCATTAAAAAATAGATGGAAAGTTATCTAAGGGAACAAAACTGTAACTTTGATGAAATTAGGGGATGACATTGTTCAGAATGAAATTAGGGGACCAAAACTGTAACTTTAACAAATGAAGGGGACAAAAAATACAATTAAGCCAAGTTTCAGCAACGATGCAACTGTTTGTAGCTTTCTATAAAGACAAATTGACACAACAAATATATGATTTTGTGACCTCAGAAAGTTTGGAGCATTGCAGACCTTAGGAAGAATAGTGGAAAAAGACTTTATATCATATTGGCTACATAGACGTATGATCTTTATAGTGAAATAAGTATTGCAGTTTCAGGTGTAAGAGGTAATTGGATAACCTGTTAAGAACATCTGACAATTGCGAACACAATCAACATAGCATATCAAATCACTTGTTTAAACAACTTAACCTTTTTGTTTCCCGTTTGATTTAAGAAATATTGAATAATTAAATGCAAGTCCAAAACCATCTATATTTTAAAGTGTTGTCAACGTTTCTGTCCATTAGATCTCATAATACAAAAAATGAAGGAACTTTTCTCCCTCACATAAACGCACCCTACCCTCCCTTTGGTTTCATTTCAACCCAGGACTTTCAAGTATCAAATTCCTTCCCCGACTAGTATGACATTTTCCTTTTGTGGGGGGCGGGGGTGGAATTGCAAGAGCTGGCGTAAATAATGTTCTGCAGAAGAGGGCATAGCTTGAGAAAGAATCCCTACAAACCTAGAAAACAGCTCCTATTTCTAAAGCTTCAGGCATATAGGAAATCAAGAAGAGGGAACGGAGGACGCAATAAAGAGAATAGCTGATTGATTCAAGAGAAAGGAACCAATGTCTTGCAGCTGCTTCAATAGCATGAAAAGGAGAGAAGGTTGGACATCTAAAGGGAAAAATTAAAATTTAAGAAAAATACTGTTAGGTAAACCTCTGAAAAATGGAACCATTATCAAGGTTATGACGCCAGGTTCGTAAATGGCAGAGATGGTTTGCTTCAAGCATTGCTTGCTTAATTTCAAGGTCTTTAAGCTTGGATACTATGCGTATATATCTATACTCAATAAGTAATTACTGTTACTGATCTTATGGTCCAAAATTTGGGCCAAAAATGGTTTAATACTGTCAGAAACAGGTACAAAGTAATCTCCAAAACTCATGGGTTTTTAAACGGCCAGATGATATTATCCATCTTCGCAATGCTCGTTGATTTAATCAGTCAAACTTACATCAAGAATTCATATTGGTCAGTAGGTGGATGTTCTATTAAAAAACATAAAAGCAATTGTGATGACCCAATTTGGTGCATTAAACCAGTTTTGACACCAGGTCATGAGCTGATATTTGAAGATACATTTATAGTAATTTAGACACAAATAACGTACCCGCGCCTTCCTCTGCACAATGAAGGCTTGCCAGTTGGTGAGAACATGAGAAGTATAATATCTATATCGCACAGTATAGATAACTCAGTAGCCTTTTTCATTATTCCATTCTTCCTTTTAGCATAAGTCGCCTGACGGCCATTGGTATTCTCCAGCCTCTTAATCTTTAGCTTTACCCTGCCCATCCTGCAAACTATTACCACAATTCCTCGAATTAGCCCCTGATTCGAAAACAAAAAATTGAGCCTGCCATAAAATTAGAATTAACACCACACCGTGAGCATTCATTTTGAAATAAACGCAAGCACATGGTGAGCATAAACAAACAAGCAGCAAGAGACAACCCACCTTCCAAAATCGACAAAGAAATTGAATAGTACAGACTACAGAGCTTCAAATGGATCTTCCAACAATTCAAGACCCAACGAAAATGAAAGAGAATATGGGGTCGTTGAAAACCTTGATGGTGAAGCTAGAATTGTACAATCAAAAAGCAAACAAAATCAGCAATAAACAGTCATAAGATTCATATATGCTCCGTTATCAACAACGGTTTAATGTTGAGTCTGTTGACAAGGATGACAGAGGGATTGTGTGAAAATTTCACAAAGAGCTAACACGAAGAGGAAACTTACCCACACGACGAAGTCGAATATGTAACTAAAAAGCTCACAATCCAAACGTCTAAAATGCGGGAAAGACAGACTGTTCAGCCAATGGCGAATTCAAAGGGAGAGAGAGAGGCGTTCGCTTACATATAGCTTACGTTAACACGATCGGGTGACCGGAAAAATCGGTCATTGAGGCAAGCGGGAGAATCGGGAGCCGGGAAGCGTCAGAGATTCCCAAACCAATCAACAACCATTTCACTTGTGCCCTTTGGAGCCTTAGAAACCATTCAAAAGGCTTACATCGTACCATGCAATAACCTTCGGTTTCTCGTTAGTAACAAATTAACCTTAAAAGCCGAATACTCATAGTAGTTTATACCAGCTCCTCTTCTTATGTTCCAACATATTATTCTTTCAGCATTCTTAGCTCTGTATATGTCAGTTTATAAAAGCAATGGACTTTCTTGATCTTAAGAATCTTAATTTCATGCATTTTTCTCCATACCAAAGTGTAAAGAAAATATCTTTATGAAGGGTGAAGAAAATCTGAAGAATGCCCATATCATATATTAGCATATATGATATGAAAAAAACGAAAAAGGAGTGGAAAAAATACTGAAAATTTTGAACTTGATTTCTTCTAATTAATATCCTTAAACAAGTAATGCAACTACAAGAGGAAAATACACCAAAAATATCTCATCAAGAACAAGGGATAAACTTTCCATGAGATCATGAGTTATTTTTGGTCAGTTAGCTCGGGCTAGAAAGAAGTTATTTGTTTGATTCCCCTGTACTGAAAAAACCTAAATTTATCATATTCAGTGAAAAATAACATGAAAGTTAATAACAACAAAGGAGTAAAAGTTTCACCACAAGTGATAACTTAAACTAGCCATGTTCCATTAATATATATAAAAATATAAGGCTAGAGAGATTTTTAGAAACTTGGGTTTAAAATCTGATTGGTATTTGTTTTGGATATAGTTCACTTTTTTATTTGGATCTCATGCTCATGCTCAGGCGTGAAGTTGCGACGATCGTTTCAGGAAAAAAAAAAGTGTTAGGGCAAGTGAACAACCAAAAAAAAGTAAGTGCATTCTAATCATTCAAAACGTATTAAACAATTACAATACAACTGCACTTTTGATTGTATAGGATTCGGATATAATATATATAGAGTTGATCATATTGCATGCACCTCAAATTTGAGGGGCTTCCAATTAATAAATATAAAATAAGTACTCTCTCTAATAAGAAAATATTAATAATAAAAATTACATTTTATCTTAATAATAAAAAAAATAGGGGATACAACCTAAGCAATATTATTTTTGTTGAAGCCTAAAGCTTTATGTAGCGTAGATGTAATGGGCCTACCTTCATGCTTCCGGGCTAGTAGAGTTCTGAGCCCAATGAATAAATACAAAGACGACTTCAGCCTGAAAAAAAGGGCCAAGGCCCATTCACAGAGCCAAGCCCACTAATGTGGAGGCGCGAGAGGGCCATTTTCCATATGCAACGACCTGCCGTTTAGCCTGCGTCCTGCGTCTAGCGTCCATCATTCTTCATCGGCTTCGTCTTCGTCACAGTGTCACAGATGTCCACGAGATTGTCGAAGTCCCTCCCAGACCAAACACCCCTCTATCCACCTCCGACCCTGCTCTCCTATTCTGGGAAAAAAATTATCTACTCGGGAGACTCAACGTCGACTCCCACAAAGCCCTCCGAGAAACTCTCGACTTTCGATAAGCTCCGCTCTCCTTCGTGCGACTTCCATATTCGATTTCTTTTAGAATGAGCTCGAAATTCCATTCCCTGATATTGGGAAATCGATTATACTGTGCCCGAGGCTGTATATTGGCAGTGTGGATGAGCAACTGAGATCCCGATTGCTCTTCTTGAGGAATTTGGGGTTTGTGGGATCCTAGTCCATCAGTTGCCAGACAACATTGCTGCTTGTGTCTAGTATGAAAAGTACCCTCTTGCTCAACATTGAGTATACAGAGTTTGGGGTTTATTATGAGGTGGTGGTCAATATGGTTATAAGGTTACATGGTTGTTGACATTTGGTATTGGGAATAATTTTGGAGAAACGATCTCTAACATAATATATAGTGTTTACGCAAGGGGAACATGTCGAGCATTTATCTAATTTTGTGCCCAAAGTGGAGTATTTTTTGAAGGAGATGACTGGGGATATAGCTGAATTTAGGAGGTTTCCACATTATTTTTCATTTAGTTTGGAGGGGAAGATAAAGCCGAGGCATAGGCTATTACTTAAGCATGGGTTTTGGTTTCCATTGGCTGAGATGTTAAAGGTTAGTGATGGCGAGTTCAATGCTAGGTTAATTGAAATGCGATTACGGTCACTTGAGGGAAGGTAGTTGTTGTATGTTGGTTGTTACTTATCGTATACTTGGCTGAAGGTGAAATTATTAAATGCTTTACTTCCCAAGTTATAATTACAATTGGGGTAGACTGTGATATGAGAAGATGAGCTGAAAGAAAAAAGGTTGCTCGGCTTTGTCACTGACTCACTGGTATTGAATCTTTTTGTATTCATACCCTGTCCATTTTTGTGTCTGTTTCTGATTCTGTTACACCCCCAAATTATTACATCTGTAGACAATTGAAAAGTGCAGTTGTATTTGGCTTGTATTTCTGGGGCTAGTTATTCTTGTCCGCAACAAATAACAGCTTATTGGAAATTATTGAGGTTAGTCAATGATGTATATTGTTTAGATTCTTTGGATCATGTGAGTTAATCAGAGAGGGCCATCGCATGCTCATTCTTAGATTTAGTACTAAATGCATTTGGCTGTCCAAGGGGCATCAAAATAAGGGTATGGTTGTTGTCAATCATATCCAGGTAAGTTGGTTGAGTCTTGGTGGACTCTAAAAACTCGTCCAAAATTATCAGTAAGTTCAGCTCTGTTTTCCGCTGAGATTCTTCGAGTTTTTTGAAAAATGTTTGAGAAAACTTTCCAGCCATTTTTTAGTTCTTGGTCTCTTCAGTTGCAGTAAATTCCTCTAAAGATTGCAATTTTAATTACCCTGCGACTTGTGCAAACGGAGATAAATACAGCTTGGACTTTGGGTTTAGCTAAGATTCTAGCTGAAGTTATGTGGGTGATGCCAATGGTATTTGCTATGCTGAGTAGCCGTACTTGGAGAAGTTTTTTATAATTATTTTTTGTTATAATTTTTATTTTAAAAAAATCAAATAAAGTAAATATATACATAGGATAGGTTCTGTACCCAAGTATTGCAGTAATAATTTTCTCATGGTAGTCTGTAATGGAAATTCACTGGATAAGAGTAATTGTGAATGGTGTCTGTCTCATCTCGAGACCATGGTGGGTACTCTTGCTGTAGGTGCCCTGTTTTACTGGGTACAGAGGAAAACATTGCAGTGTCTACTTTGTTTATGCTTGTCCAGGTCTCCGTTCTTACTCATCGAGCATTGATGAAACTTGCCATCAGCAAGTGGAACTAGAACCCACAATTACTCTCCCCTCGCCAATAATAACAACGAACTGTCACATCACATGGGTTGAGATTCTTGGGATTATACAGTGTCTCATTAAATTATAGTGTTGAAGGATTATAATTTAACTTATTTTTTACACATATTTTAAAATTTTTTTTCCTGCTGTGCAGTTATCTTAAAATTCATTTTTCACCTCATATATCCAAAATACTATTTAGAAAAAGAAAATGTTTTGTTACCTCTACTATTTCAAATGCTACAGCATAGTAGCTTAAGTTGCTAGCTTTATTAGACGTACTAGGATAGGTTCTGTCCTGTTCCTAAGACTTTATTTTTTGAGGTGCATCGACTGTTCAACATGGAGTACCAGAATTCCAAGGTTCTTCAATTTCGAGTATTCATATTCATGAGCAATTGTTTTTTATTTTTAAAATTATAAATTATAAATTATAATTTTTTTTATAATTTTTACTTTAAGAAATAAGTATAAATAATTTTAAAAAAATATGAAAAAAATTAAAATATTTTTTTTGAATTTTTTTTGAATTTTTTTAAGTATTATGTTATGAAATTTTTTAAAGTTTTTTTACATTTTTTTTATTTTTTTCAAATTTTTTTAAGTTTCTCTAACTTATCTTTTAAAATAAAAATTATAAAAAAATAAAAATTTTAAAAATAAAAAACCTACCAATACAAAACCCCCAAGATCAAAGCTCATCAGTTGAATCTTTTTGAGCATTTTTAACTCTCATCTTTTATTTTATTTTTGTATTTTTTATATTAATTGATTATTTTTTATATGTATTTTTTTAAAAACATTTAAAATTTTAAAATTTTATTTATATTTCTTATATTATTCATTGAACAGTAATTTTTAAAATTATGTTTTTCTTAAGTAAAAAATTTTTAAAAAAATTATATAAAAAATAATTTACTAATATAAAAAAAATAAAAATAAAAAGTAAGAAAATGAGCTGTAATGTGCCAACCGTAATTAGAAAAAGGGTGTTTATAAAAATATTAATCATAAAATGATGTTTAAAATTTTCTAATATTTAAAATTTTATAAAAACAATTTTATAGTATTTGGAAGCACGATAAAAAATAATATAATAGGAAAAAGAGAGAGAGAGAAATAAAGGCCACAAACATCAAAACCAAGCACCATTTTTTTTGTCTTGACTGAGAAAATACCATAGAAAATAATAGGGTGCTCACAGGGATCCTTGTCCATGTCAATGCTCATGCAATTGCATTAATAATAACATGCTTTTGTACGGTTCCAAAAGGACCATGAACCGTTGGGCCTGCTCTGTTTCTTTGGAACAGCACATAGGGGTCTACGCACGTGGACTGGTAACACTATCACTTGTTCTCATCGCATAGAATGAAAAAGGATGAGAGAGAGAGTCCAAAGATTATAGGGAAGAGGAAGAAAGATACAAACAACTATTGGGGAAAAAATTTAAGATTCAGGTACAGACAATCCCTCTATGTTAGTGAAGCTGTGTCTCATCCCCAATCAATGAAAGAAAATCTCATACAAAATCAATGCCATGTCCTTTCTCTCCCTCTCTTTCATCCTTTGCACAGGAGTTAGGATTCGATCCTATTATTTATCAGAATTAAAAATAAAAAAATTTATTTTATTAAAAAACACTATAAAATATATAAAAAAATCATGATTATCCGTTCTTTAAACGGACGAGGACCCACAATTAACCTGACTGAATCTTGTTCCTTTGCACAATTACTTAACTTCTTACAACTCCCCATAAATGCTGTACAAAAGATGGACAAAATCCCAACCATACCCGAAGTCCGTGGCTTTCATCACTGTGCCTCTGATATTTTACTTGGTACACTGTACCATTAAGTCAGAACCAAAGCGAAAGACAGAGAACTGAGAAGAGTCCAAATTATAAAAAAAAAATGAGCATCAATACAGACAAGGTATTGAGTTTGCAATTTGCAATGAGGTCATCTCTTTTTCGAGCCCTCTGTGGGATTTCTGATTCAGTCCTTTCTTTTCTTTTCTTTTCTTTTATGTTTGTGTGTGTTACTGATTGTTAAGGCTTATGACAGTCTAGCAACCCAACCTTTATCTTTATTATCTATATGTGGTATCATAAGCCTTTGATATCCATCCCTTGTTTGGATAATTCACGAAAGTCAATAACGACTATCACAGCAATATTTATATAATAATTATCTCAATGTAAAATTTGCACAATTACTTATATGTTTACTCCTAAATAATGTTAACTATATAAGACTTCTGCTTAAACTTTTATGATAAGATTCAGCCTAGTAGTAGTTGTGAGAATTGTGTTAGGACATATTGTATTACTAGCATTTTTTTAATGTGATATAAAACAAACCTTTGAGATAAAGAGTGGTGTTAATTATGCAACTTTGTTCTCACAATTATTGATATGACTAATGAAATCAAGCAATAGATCAGTTTACCTTCGCCTGTGCTTTTCTTTTGGCTTGTAGAGTGATAGATGAGCGGTAGAATATCATATTCTTGCTGTTAATGTTGAATTGATCGTTTGGATTTGTAGATTGTCCTTTCTATATATATATATATATATATATATATATATATATGTATGTATGTATGTATATGTTGTTTCATGTGCATTGTTTGAGCATATATGAATATGAATATAGAATCCAAATTATCAACATGGATATGTATAATGCTTTACATGTTTGAGCTATATTTCATATCAAGCACTCTTCCATGTTGTTTGTATATGAAATAAGTTATAGATGAATTATACAGAATAAAATAAAGAAAAGCAATAAATGAAGCAAACATTCTAAATATTTATTTTCCCCTTGCATAATCAAGACTCTTCTTGCTCCTTAGAAGTGGAATTTCTTGAAGCAAAACTGATGAATATCTTATCAGAAGTTGGATTGTGGAAAGGCATATGCTTTGGTTTTATGCATAATGGTCTCTAGAGGGCTAAAGCTCAATGAAAATGACTGCTATCTACTTTCCTTGTGGGGGAAGAGCAGATGCATTTACACCCTGAAGGTATTCGTCCTTCAGCATTAAGACGGGGGTCTTTAGCTGTTTGCAATATCTCTGCCTATGCACTAGACTTGGCCTTGGACTACTCTGGAAACTGGTTTGACTTATCTAAGACTGTCTTTGCTTTTGGTCAAGGGTTTGACTTAACAAATGTATCATTCCGTTGTTCAAAAAAGACTGAGTATATCTTGCAGACAATCTTTCTGTAGTCTATGTATGCACGAAAATTTAGAACTACTTCATCTAACGTTGAAAAAGGAATTTTACTGCATTAATATTTGTTAAGGAGCAGTAGCAATTTATGATTGAAATTTGGATGTTGAGATGAGTATGCTGCATGCAAATTTCTGCAGGGAAATAATTTACAGATTTCTTGTCACTTAGAAGTTACAGGTAACTAGCCCCCCAAAAAAATAAAGGAAAATTCCAAGATAAGGTCATGACCTTCAAAAGTTGGGCAGGTTTAGTTCAAAAGTAGCTCAGAACCACATGGTATATGGGACAGAGTTGTTGCTTCTTAGTCCTTACTCTCATTATCTCATGCTTTCAGACAAACTTAACTGACTTGATATATGCTTGATATCCAACAAATCAATATGAAACATCCAAAGTCCTATGTGCTTTAATGCTTATACCTACTTGTGCTCTTTCTCTCTCTCTCTGACTATGTGATATTAATTTTGCAAATACAATTCACTGATTAGATATGTCTTGTTCTTTGCAGTTGGGAAGGTTGGAGAGAGGGGGAAGAGGGGCTTTGGCACCAGAGGATTTTGTCTCTTGATTTTCAAGTAGTTCCAAGGGAACGGCCCCAACAGAATATCATGGATCATTCTTAATATTAAATTTGGTGGGCCATTCACACCACCCCTTCTGACCTTTTTCTGTTCATGCACTTCTGGCTCCTTATTTGACTGCTGAGATCATATCACATTTTGCTTGGGTCATTCCAAATGCATGTTCTTCAATTGTGTTAACTATAACCAACTCAAGCACATGAACTTGGAGTGTTTTGGGGGTGCCATCCCCATCACTTCAATTCTCTCCGAGAAACCTCACTCTGACGCTGATGTGAAATGTTCCCAATTAAGTGCCAGCTACTATCCTTTTAAGTTTCAACAGTTTTTTGCTTCTTGGCTCTGAAAATTAACTACGTGTTTATTTCAAGTTTCTGATCATGTGACAAGCGCCTGTATAGTTGCATAGTGCCTCAGGCCCCTACTCTACTGACCTATTCCACTGGAATTTGGCCTTTTTCAAACGTCTGATAAATTTACCACTTATACATCACATATGCCCTTGGTGTTCCAAAGAAATAATTGCAACTGTATATGGCTTTTTGGGGTCCAAAAACAATCCCTCTCTCGTTCTGATGTTTCAAACACAGGTTTTCAGTATAGCACTATTGCTGCTAGCAGAGACTTAAAAAAGGAAGTGTTACAATAACCAACAAAACCTTATCTAGTTTTGCATTGCATTATCTTTTTCTGAATGTAGACTCATGGACTAGGTTTCTTCCTTCTTATTTTTGGTTGCCTACTGATGGGAACCAAACAGATAACACAGAAGATAACTGAAGACTGTTTTATTGAATAACAAAAGAGTGATATGCTCCGGGTAATACTGGTAACCGAAGCAATACACAGTACATGCAAACAGCCTAGGAAATGAAGTGACAATCTCTAATCCCAGCAGAAGCTAGGCCAACTAGCCATTAATGGATGCTAGAATCCCCAATACAAGTCAATATTTTCCCCCCTCCACAATGTCCATTTCCTTTCCTATTAAACCCCCTTTTTCCTTCCTCTCCGCTGCCATGCAGCAGGCATGCAGCCGGCCTTCTCCTCCAGCAGTGTCCACTACATCCTTGTCTCCCGGAATAGCGTCCACGTGTAATTGGCAGTTACCTCCTTGGTAATTGGCCTTTTTACCCCTCTCCCTTCTAGTGTATGTCTTAAACGTGTGGGGTCTATCATTACCCCCCTGCAACAACCACCTTGTCCTCAAGGTGGAATTCGGGAAATTGGAGGTTGATGATGGCAGCATCTTCCCAGGTATTATCGCAATCGGGTAACGACTTCCACTTGATGAGAACTTCTGTAGAGCCATTCAGTAAGGTTCTCACAGCCAGCACTGCTTCCGGTGTTACCTGTAATTCCTTTTCTGCAATAAGAAAACTAGGAATGTCTGAGGAAGGAGCTGTCTGGGGGACGGCTTTTTTTAATTGGGACGCATGGAAAACAGGATGCACCCGTGTGGTTGGTGGTAATTCCACATGGTAAGCTACTGCTCCAATTCTAGCCAACACCTTGTAAGGTCCGTAAAAACGTGGGCTCAGTTTTTTGTTGGGCCGTCTCGTGAGGGTTCTGAGTTTGTAGGGTCGAAATCTTTATGTAGACTAGGTCTCCAACCTCAAAAGAGACTGCGCGTCTCTTTTGATCAGCTAACTCCTTCATGTGAGATTGGGCGTGTAACAGATTGGCCTTGAGCTCCTCAAGAATAGCATTACGGTCCTAGAGTAAGGTGTTAACCTCTGCTACCTTAGATAATTCGTTGGTCCACTTGAAGAGAGTAGGTGGATCACGGCCGTATAGAGCTCTAAAAGGTGTCATTCCAGCCGCCCTCTGATAGGAGGTATTGAACCAATATTCGGCCCAGTGAACCCACTTGGCCCATTGTTTTGGCTTGTCCACTGCAAAACATCTCAAGTATGTCTCCACACTGCGATTAACGACCTCTGTTTGGCCGTCAGTATCAGGATGATAAGCTGAGCTCATGTGTAGGGTAGTACCCGCTGCCTTAAATAACTCCTGCCAAAACTGACTAACAAAGACCCTGTCACGATCAGACACTATGGACTTAGGAAATCCATGTAGACGAACTACCTCCTTCACAAACAGTCCCACTACTTCTTTTGCTGTAAATGGGTGGGCTAAGGTTATAAAGTGGCTATATTTTGTGAGTCGGTCCACCACTACCATGATAACGTCCATCCCACTCGATTTGGGTAACCCGCAAATGAAGTCCATACTGATATCCTCCCAGACCATGTTTGGGATGGGTAAAGGTTGTAGTAACCCTGCAGGTGACATGGCTTGGTATTTGTTTGCTTGGCATACTTCACAAGCTGCGACAAATCTCTGGACATCCTGTTTCATGCCCACCCAAAAGAAGAGTGCTGATAGCCGCTTGAAGGTTCGAAAGACACCTGAATGCCCCCCCATCGGGGACGAGTGAAATTCTGCGACCAGCTGGATAACCCGCGGGGAAGTCTTAGGAATCACAAGTCGTCCCTGAAATAAGAGAGCCCCACGCCTGATGGTGTAGCCAGGCTGAGTCTGAGGATTGGTGACTATATTGTGATAAATGCTTGAAAGTTTAGCATCCTTTTGAATCTCCTCTTCCAGATCTTCCCACCCTTGACACTGCATCACAGTAATGGCTCCCAAAACTAAGTTATCTCCCTTCCGGGATAATGCATCTGCCGCACTGTTATCCCTCCCTGGTTTGTACTGAATGGAGAAGTCATAGCCCAATAATTTGGCTGCCTACTTTTGCTGCTCCATCCCTAGGACCCGCTGCTCCAAGAGAAACTTGAGACTTCTTTGATCAGTTCTGATGATAAAGTGGTGGCCAAATAAGTAGGGT
>JASKGM010027296.1:0-27034 GCA_034509205.1 Ceratonia siliqua | reverse complement strand
AAGGTCACGAAAGTCTAATTAAGCTAGACCATGAGGGCAAGCCAGTTAACAATTGAGATGTGAGGCCGATCCCAGACATTTGTACTTTAGAGTAATATTTAGTTTTGAAAAAGAGAGTGTTTTTCAATTCACTTGACTGATGTCCAAGGTCATGTTGAATGTTACCTAAATGTTAGACTTAAATTATCCAAAGAAATAAAATATCCAATTCATTTCATTGCATTTTTGTTCTATGTTTATTTTCTTTCCTGTCAACATTTTGATTTATTTTCATTGTCATGATCCGGGGAATTTGTTTCTTCCCAAAATCCTCTTCTTTACAAAATTACTCAACGTCCATTAATCGATTCTCATGTTGAAATTGATATGTATGATTACGATGAAGAGGATAACCAAATAGTGGAAAGATTTGCCAAGATAATTGATTCATCCGAAAAAGGAATGGTTCCTCACAATAAGGAAATCATAATAATAAATCTAGGAATAGAGGAAGACAAGAAAGAGCTCAAGCTTGTGAATAACCCAGAAAATGAACAAATGGTTACACTTCTCAAAGAATTCATAGACGTCTTTGCATGGTCCTACCAAGACATGCTAGGTCTTAGCCCCTAAATAGAAACACATAAAATTCTTTTAAACCCTAACTACATTCATACAAGGCAAAAGTTAAGGAGAATGAGACCAGAGCTGTCCTTAAAAATTAAGGAAGAAGTAGTAAAGTAGATAGAAGCCGGTTTTATTGAAGTTACTCAATACCTAGAGTGGGTGGAAAATATAGTGTCTATCCCCAAGAAGGATGGGAAAGTGATGATGTGTGTTGACTATAGGAAGTTGAACGAAGTGAGCTCTAAGGATGACTTTCCTTTACCTCATATTAGCGTATTGGTAGATAACACGACTATTAACCTTAGATACTCGTTCATGGACGGATAGTCAGGGTATAATTAGATTTGTATAGATGAGGCAGACAAAGAAAAGACAACCTTTGTCACTCAATGGGGAATATACTGCTATAGAGTAATGCCATTTAGGCTAAAAAACGCAGGAGCTACTTATCAAATGGCCATGGTGGCTTTATTCCATGATCTTATACATAAGGAAATAGAAGTGTATGTAGACAACATAGCAGCCAAATCCAAGGGTGAAGAAAGTCACATGGCAGTACTAAGAAGGTTGTTCGAACGATTGAGAAAATACAAGCTTCGTTTAAACCCCAATAAATGCACATTTGGGGCCTCATCAGGGAAGTTGCTAGGTTTCATTGTAAGCCAATAGAGAATTCAGATTGACCCTAATAAAATCAAGGCCATTCAAGATATGCCTTCACCATGAACCGAGAAAGACGTTAAGAGCTTCCTTGGAAGACTCAATTATATATCTAGGTTCATTGCCAATTTGACCCGTTCTTGTAAACAAATGTTCATACTATTGAGAAAGCACAATCCTGGAGAATGGAATGAGGAATGCCAAGAAGCTTTCAACAAAGTGAGATCATACCTATAAAACCCACCAGTTTTAATGCCGCCCACTCCTGGTTGACCCTTACTATTGTATCTCTCTGTTCTCCCAACATCAATGGGAGCGATGCTTGCTCAACATGAAGAAAATAGCAAAAAGGAAAGGGCAATTTACTATTTGAGTAAGAAGTTTAATGAATGCAAAAGTTGATATATTTCAATTGAAAGGACATGTTGTGCTCTCGTTTAGACTGCTAAGAGGCTTCATCAGTATATGGCCTACTATACCATTATGTTGGTTTCCAGAATTAACCCGTTGAAATATGTATTTGAAAGACCTCACTTATTGGGAAGGGTCAGCAAATGGCAAGTCATATTGTCAGGGTATGACATCAAGTACATTACAGCCAAGGTGATAAAAGGAAGTGTCATCGCGGATCATTTGGTAGATAACCCAGTAAATGTACATCATTTAGTGGATTCTAAATTCCTAAACAAGGATATTCTAAATGCTGAAGAGTCCGATGAAGAAGGAAATTAGAAAATGTACTTCGATGGAGCAATGAATATATATGGAAATGGCCTTGGAGCTGTTATCATTCCTCTAGAAGGAAAACAGTTCCTAGTCACCATAAAGCTGGATTTTAACTGTACAAATAATATCGCTGAATACATAGCCTGCGTTAATGGGCTACAAGAAGCTTTAGCTATGAACATAAAGAAGCTAGAGGTATTTGGTGATTCTGCTCTCATTATTTACTAAGTTAAGGGAGAATGGCAAACACGAGATGCAAAATTGGTACCGTATCAAAAATATTTATCAGAATTGATTAAAGAATTCGAAGAAATCTCCTTCACACATATAACCAGAGATAAGAACCAATTTATCGATGCGCTAGCAATGTTGGCCGTTATGATCAAGTTGTACCAAGGGAGTAAAATTTTACCTATTAATATTAGGTCTAGCAACAATCCGCATATTGTCTCAATATCGAACAAGGCAAGGAACAGCCATGGTACACAGAGCTCAAATGTTATATTCAAACTCAGCAATATCCCGAGGCTATAGATGAGAATGATAAGAAAACCATTAGGCGATTAAATGCCAATTTCCTTTTGAGCAGAGAAACCCTATATAAACGGGGATACGACAGAATGTTACTTCGTTGTGGGGACAATAGAGAAGCACAAACAATCATGGCAGAAATACATGAAGGTACTTGTATGACTCATGCTAATGGACATATGATGACTCATCAGATCTTAAGGTGTGGTTACTATTGGACCACTATGGAGAAATATTGTATCAATTACTATCGAAAATGCCACAAATGTCAAGTTTACACGAATCGGATTAACGTTCCACCATTTCCATTGCATAACTTGATTGCCCCATGGCCATTCTCTATGTGGGGTTTAGATGTGATTGGGCCCATCAATCCTAACGCGTCCAACAGACATCGCTTCATTTTAGTGGCTATCGACTACTTCACTAAATGGGTTGAGGCCGCATCTTATGTCACAATCACTCAGAAAGTGGTTATAAAATTCATCAAGCTCAATATCATATGTCGGTATGGAGTCCCAGAAAGAATAATCACTGACAATGCACCTAATTTGAATGGCTCTAAAGTCAAAAAGCTGTGTGAGCAATTCAAGATCAAACATCATAATTCAGCGCCATACAGACTGCAATTGAATGGGGCAGTAAAAGCAGCCAATAAGAACCTCAAGAAAATATTGGGAAAAATGGTGGTCAACTATAAGGATTAACATGAAAAGTTTCCATACGCACTCTATGCATACCGTACTTGCATGAGATCATTAAATGGGGCAACGCCATATTCATTAGTATACGGGATGGAAGCAATGTCTCCTATTGAAGTAGAAATCCCTTTTTTAAGGGTACTTATGGAAGCACATCGTGAAGAAGCCAAGTGGGCTGAAGCTTGATATGAGCAGTTGAATCTAATTAAGGAGAAACAATTGTCTGCCATATGCCATGAACAATTATACCAAAAAAGGATGGCTCAAGCTTTCAATAGAAAAGTACGGCCACGAGAATTCCAAACTGGGGACTTAGTACTTTAGAAAATTCTCCTTAATCAGGAAGATGCCAAAGGAAAGTGGGATCCTGCATATGAGGGGTCGTATATCATCAAGCAAACTTTTTTAGGAGGAGCCTTAATCTTCACTGACATGGACTGGTAGGAATTAGCCAGGCTAATTAATTATGATGCAGTCAAACACTATTATGCTTGAGAAAATTATCAAAAAATGCTGCTAGGTTGAAAACCTAAGAAGGCAGCCTAGGAAAAAAAAAAGAAGAAAAGAAAAACAACCCTAAGTCGAAAACCTGAAAGGGCGGCTTAAGTGGTAGAGGTGATGCTTGAATCAATAAGAACTCACAAGTCAAAACTAGGGCAATTTTAAAGAGTGTTTGTTGGCATCCGCAACACTTCCTTCAAAGAGATCAGAAAATATGTATCGATTTCAATTTGAGAATCAAGAGTTTATGGACATTGAGGAATCTAGTTGAGATAAAATTCCCTTGTCTTTGCTTTCTTGTTTATGTAAAAGTTCTAGAAGATTCAATACCTACAATTACATTTAGTTAATTTTTTTTTCTGTTGTTTGGACATTCGGTCATCAATGATAGGAGAATTTGTATTCAGTACCTTTTTGGTTAACAAGTTTTATGCAAATAAAAGAAGTTTTGTTCATTTAATTAAGTTCTATCTTAATTACCTTTTTCTTTGGATAATACTTGAAATTAAATACTTAAACTGCATATTACTCTAGCGTACTTTGATGTGATCGGTTACACCCTACAAAAATAGCAGGGACCCTTTGGATCAGTTTGGCTTAACCACCGAAACCTTATCTAAATGAACATATTCTAAGTATGAAATAATAATGCCCAGGCACTAAGAATAAATACTTCTGACTGGCTCGACATAATTCCATAGAAATATAAAGAGAGTGACAGAAAGAGAACGTGCTTGGCAAGCCTTTCTCGGGATTACAGTGCATGTTTCAAAAAAAAATTTTCAAGGAGATGACTTCATCCCATACTATCTTTATTGCATTAGCATCATATTTTGTTAGGCATCTTTTGACTTAAGTATAGCACAGACAACTCACGTTTGCACCTTACCATTATTTTTGGATGATACTTAGTTTCTTTATTAGCAGGTTTAGGACTAGAAATTCCTTCCAATTTATTGTGTACACTTATCTTTTTGTACCAGTTTCTATTTAATTTATTGTGTACATTGATTCTTCTGTACCAATTTCTTCCAATTTATTGCGTACATCGATCCTTCTGTACCAATTCCTTCTAATTTATTGTGTACATTGATTCTTCTGTACCAACTCTTCCAATTTATTATGTACATTGATCCTTCTGTACCAATTCCTTTCAATTTATTATGTACATTGATCATTTTGTACCAATTCCTTTCAATTTATTATGTACATCGATCCTTCTGTAACCAATTCCTTTCAATTTATTGTGTACATCGATTCTTCTGTACCAATTCCTTTTAATTTATTACGTACATCGATCCTTCTCTACCAATTCATTTCAATTTATTGTGTACATCGATTCTTCTATACCAATTTCTTTCAATTTATTGCGTACATCGATCCTTCTGTACCAAATTCATTTCAATTTATTGTGTACATCGATACTTCTGTACCAATTCCTTTCAATTTATTGCGTACATCGATCCTTCTGTACCAATTCCTTCCAATTTATGGTGTACATCGATTCTTCTGTAACAATTCCTTTCAATTCACTGCGTACATCGATCCTTCTATACCGGTTTGATTCATTTTATTGCGTACGTTAATTCATTCGTGCCAATTTATGGTTTATCTAGTAAAATAGAGAAATTCCATGCTAAATTCCCATTTAGTGATTTACAGTCTCTCAAGACTTCAAGTGAGGAATCCTTTGCCAGTTCAGCGAGTTACTGAACAAAATTTGTGTTTGGTCTTTACTTGCTCATTATGAAAAAAATTTTGAAAGATCGCTGATCATTCATCTTTCCCTCAAGAAACAAGTAAACAGGGGCAACTGTGAATACCTAATTTTATCCAGGGGTTTCTTAACATTGATAATTTTCTTAAAAAAAAAAAAAAGAAGCCTAAAATCATTTTTTGGCAGCCAAAAAGTCCAGCCCAACCCACCAAACTGGGCCCCAGCAACCTAACCTAAACCGAATAGCCCAAACACCTGACTCATTTCCCATAGCTACTGGATCCTCCAACCCATAACCTAGAATCCCCAAAATCCCTGATGCCCAAATCAAATGCATCTCCCTCAGTTCTTCCTTTCCCCCATTTCTGCGACGGCAACCCTAAAATTTACACCACCGAATCCTGTGCAATCCACACCATGAATCCTTGAGCAATCACATTCCCTGGTAAATCCTAGCTGAGGTATTCCATTCCTTGCTCCCTCAGATTCACGCAGCCAGTTTCGCGATTCCCTTTTCAGCTTCATTCGAATCATGTCGGGGAGAATGAACTTGATTTAGGGAGTTGACTCTAATAATACGGCTATAAAAAGAGCTTCGGAGAGCCAAGAAAGGGGACACCTAACAGAAACCAACAAAGAGCTTTCTAAAAGTTAGGAGAACAATGGTTTTAAGAAGAAGAAAGAATCAGAATAAAAAGAGGATCTAGACACAGGTTCTAGACCTTTGGTACAATGAGCTTGCTACTGGTAGGAGATATCATTTCCATTAGCTACAAAGTAAGGTTTGAATTTGGTTGTCATTATATCTTGAAACTTGTGGGTTGGATTTAATTACTGATTCGTCTATTTTTTTTGTCGTTTCACCTCTGTTTTGATATGTAATTACTGGTTTGAGATGAGTAAATCCCCTTTGATATTCATGATGTGATATAATTTCTATAATCTGCCTGATGTTTGAGATGCCATGTTGAAAAATGGATGAATTGTTATTTTGAGCTGAGTTTGGGTCCACTATGTGAAGCAAATATGATTTTCCATTGGTGAACTTGATACTCTGTTTTGGATGTGGCAATTCTAAATACTACCCTAATATAGGAATCAATTTTAATCCTTGATTAGGATATGTGTTAGAATTGAGATTTAATTTACTTGGGTCTGTGGACTTGAAATGGCATCTCTGTTACAAGATACAGTTGTTAGGAATTTGCAAATATCACTTTAAATTTCTGTTCTGGAGGAGGTTTCATTCTTACTTAAAATTGACTTGTGGTATGGATTTGAACGTTCTTGATAAGGCTTGTGGTTGCTGTTTTTTTTTCTTTTTCTGCATAAGTTGCCACTGTGTTTATATGTTTTTTTTTATATAGTCTCTACTATGGTTAATCAAGAAGGGCATAGGGACATTTCTTTATTAAATGGTTGCTGCTGTACTGGTTTTTAAATCTAGTTTAGTTCTCTTTATAGACATGTTGTACTGGTTTTAAAACCTGATTTTGTTTTCTTTGAAAATGTAGTGTTCATACCTCTGAATTAGGTATCCTTTTTCTTGGGAAGTATATGGTATCTATACTTGTACACCTTGTTTTAGTTTTGCACAAAGTATATTGCTGAGAGGATTTCTAAACCGGATTGTGTGTTGTAATGTGGGTCCTTGAATTTAACTTTGCCTATTATGTTTCAAAATCATAAAAGGAATGGGGTTCTATGCTGTATACGGGTTTGGTTCAGTGGTCACACGGTTTTTTTTTCTGGTTATAAGCTTAATCTAGAGCTAACTTTAGGGTTGTCTAGTTTTGAACTGGAAATACTTTTCCCCGCAATAATTTAATATAGAAAGTAGGGTTTCATATCTAATTGTTTTTTCAAATTAGGGTTATTTCCAAACATTCTTTTGGGTAAAGGGAATTTTATGTCCACTGGAAGCATGAGTATAAGTGATCGTAAAATGTCTTTTTTGGCTCCTGAGCTTATAATGCTATATTTCATACAGCGTTTTATGTTTGGTCATATTATATTCTTCATATTTCTTCTTAATTGGGTTGTGTATAATTTTTTTTTTCATTTAGTAATCTTTTTTATTTTTTATTTGTACAAATGCCGTAAACCTCTTCCCATAGTTCATTTTACCTACGTTATTTTTGTAAAGGTTTAGTCCTTACACGTTTTGAGGTGTAGTTTTTGGAAACTTTTGTTTTATTTGTTTGTCAAAATGAATTAGAAATTTTCATTTTAAAGCTTCAAGGGCTTTTAATAAAATAAATGAAATGCCAAAGGTCAAGAGATAAAGTTTGAACAAAACTTCTTAAAGAAGTGGGCTTTGATAGCTTAAGTCTCTTGTGAAATATTTTTTTGGGTTATTAAAAGGGAGGTTAAAAATTGGATTCCAATGGCTCTCTACAAAGTTCTTTTTTTTAAAAAAAAAAAGAAAGAAATTTAATTTATACTTGTTTGAGTAAGAAAAAAAAGGGGTTCCAAAGACCCACCCAAAGTAATTTTAAAGGTCCAATGGGATTATTTTTGAAAAAGAGGGTTCAAGGCCCAATACTTTCAACAGGGCTCCAATGGCCCAATTCAATGTCTTCATCCATAAAATTCAAGCAAAATTTACCATTCTTAAAGAGAATCCAAAATATTTTCAAAGGAAAATGGTGTCCTTGCCATATATTTCCAAAAATTATAGTTTGAACTTTATACTTTCAAAAATTATATTTTGACCTAATATTTGTAAGAACTACATTTGATCCCATTTCTTTCATAGATCCTTTTTTTACTCCACTACTTTTATAAATTTCACTCTCCACATTTGAACTACTTTTAGTAGAAGTTTGTCTTCTCAGAAGTTCTATTTTTCATGGGCTTTCAATGGGGATCTTATTCTCCCAAAGTCCTAAACCTTCATGACATATAGTGGAGTTACATACTCCCCAATGTCTTAAATATTACGGGCTTTTAGTGGAAGTACATCTTTTCTAAAGTCCCAATTATCCCTTTTCCTAGACTTTCAGTGGAATTTTATTTTTCCCAAAGTCTCCATTTTCTGAGGCATTTAGTGGAGGTATATTCTTTCCAATGTCCTAATTTATTTTCTAGGCTTTAAGTGAAATTTCATGTTTCCCTAATGTCCTAAACATTCATAGGTCTGAGATCATACATCTCACTTAATCAACCTATCCAAATATTTCCAAACTACGTTAACCTTGATCCCTTTCGGGGTATGTAGGCACTTACTTGGTAAGGCAAGTCTAGTTATTTATTTTTCTATCTTTGTCCATTATTATTTTATTAATAAAAAAGGGGTAATTTAAATAAATTAATATTTTTAAAGCACAAATAATTTAGGGTAATCATCCCTAGGGATGGACGTTGTAGGGTGCCTAACACCTTCCCCACACGTAATTAGACTCTCAAATCCTTCCTTTAGTTCCAAGGGCTAGCTTTCCTTTCTTTAAGGATCCCAATTATCCTTCTAATTAATTAGTGGTGACTCCCATTTTTTCTCTGCATTTTCCCTCACGCGCCCCAAAGTCATAAAACGATGGCTTTTTCACCGCCGTCACGTTGTGACAATGTTACATAAATTGGGTGATGTCATTCCTCATCTTATTTGTCTTCAAAGAGGGAAATCATTTGACTAAGAACTTCTAAGCAAGCCCCTCCAGAGGGGTGATAATACATGGTGGCAAAATTATTAAGCTACACCTTAATCACTAAAGTTGATGGGAACAATCTTAATCAGATTTCATCATTTGGCACCCCATTGTACTTGAAGGTATCACATATTTCTAGAAGGCTTTCTATATGAGTGCTAGCTTGATTTCAAAGTTGTTAACTAGGATTATAGGCCTCTTGATGATTTAAGTTCTTTCATTGACTAAGAGACTTGCAAAGTCCCTAAGCACCATTCTATTTTTATCCTCTTGATTTTCCTCCATATTAATAGTGATGATAGATGTCACAAATTTGCAAGCTGAAGTTGTTTTCTTCTTCTTTTCTTTGGCTATGTGTTTGGCTCTTGTTTTAATTTTAGGATCAAGTTAAATTATGGCTATATCCCCAAGTTTAATGCACTACAGATACCAACTTGATAGATGATGTTAAAGTGTGCAAACAACTAACCTTAGAAATCACCGAACAAGAGAAAAAGTAGAAGAAACAAAATTTTCAACTGAAATAAAAAATCCAAATAAAAAAGATGTCAATTTTGTAGATATTAGAAATTTAATCTCTAGAAAGATGCCAAAAAATTGTTAGGCGATTTCTGTAAGTATTGTTAGTTCAAGTGACAATAAACACCCAAGAAGAGGGGGTTAAATTAGGTATTCTTATAATTTAAAATTTTTCAAACAGATAAAAATATTTTCTGAAATGAGTAACCTTATAACTTGGTTGCTTTATTCTTAGTAGACTTCAAGTATAAGTTTTGATCAATGATGAAAAGTATCTTGAAGAATAAGTGTATTCAACACTTAATATTTCAAATCTTGGATGATAATACTTAGTGATAGGTTTACTTGAAAAAGGTTTTGTGAAAACAAGACAGCTAATTTAGAATTATAAGTTCTTTGAGCAACCAGATTATTAAAGAAATTCTTTGTAATAAAGAGGAGAGGAAGATAGGGTTAAAGAAGAATCACACTAAGATGTATAGTGGTTTAGACGCAACAAATATTAGATCTTACATCCATGTCCCAAGCACAAAGCAAGAGAATTTCACTATAAGGGTAATCACAAAAACAGATACAAGCTATCACAACTTTTACAACCAAAACTCTAGTTAACCTTTTCGGTGCTAAGCTTTTTCCAATAACCTAGCCAAAACTCACTCACAGGCTCAAACACTCACAGCTTTTTACTACCCCTTGGCTAACCTCTTAATCACTAGGTTTTTCCACTCAAGAACCTAACAAAACTCTAACATAGGCTCAAGCACTATGCTTTTTACAGCAAACCCAGTAAACCTCTCAAACACTAGATTTTCTCACAAGCTAACCTAGTGAACCCACAAAACATATTCATAATGAATGCAAATAAGCTCAAAGCTCCCACAAGATGTTTTATCAAATAAAGCTCCATGAGTGTATCTCAAACTCAGTTCAAGTGATATTTCTTTCATTTCTTACCATTCTTTCGCTTACTTTTTCTCTCTTGAGGCATGGCTATTTATATTGGTGTAATTCAAATGTTTGAGTTCATAGTTGTTAAAGACATAGTGTGATGATGAGGTGCATCAGAAATCGTTTCCATATTTAATCTGATTCATGTAATGTTTCTCCATGAACATCATTGTGTTTGCTAATTGATAGGTTCAGATTTGTGTTTGACATTTTGACAATGTTTTATCCTTTTTCACACTTGTTTTTGAAGTTTCATAAGTTTGAAAGGATATATATTCTTTGTTGTACAAATATCGCTCCTTATGTTTTATTATATGCACAAGCAAACTTTAAAGCAGTAAAGAAATTGTCTTTTCAAACAAATTAATATTAAAATATTATGAATCTTTGAAAAGCAATTCCTTTTACTAGGAGACCTTCTAGAAAATATATTTGATTTTAAGAAACACTTTTGGGTATAAGATTATATCCAGTGAACAATCCTTAAGATTCAAAGTTCATATATAATTTTTAGAATTCATTCTACTCAAGTTTTGATTTACATAATCTATTTCCTACTTGCTCATTTCTCTAGGTCTGCTTACTCAATTCTTTAAGTTTGCTTGATTAGTTCTTCAAGTTAGCTACTCGTTCTATGATATATTAGGTTCTTTTAACTCTTCTTACTTAACTCATCAAAACTAATTATATGCACTCAACATTCTCCCACTTTTTGATGATGACAACTAATAGTTGAAATATGCTAATAAAGTCAACAGAATTATTTAAGAACTAGGCATTAGAAACTTCCTTCTAGTTGGAGTAGAGCTCCCTTTGAGTTAATGCACGATCTTTGTCTAAGTTCCTATTTCATTATCTATATCCATGTAAGCATATATTTCCAAGAAAATTCTAGCATATTTCCTAATTTTTCCCCTCTGGCATCATCAAAATAAATAGGGGTTATTCAATGATACCAACATATATCGAGAGTAGCATCATTCAACAAACATAGCAAGTAGAATCAAAATCCATACCATAAGTTTAACATAACCATGGAATAAGGATAGCTCTAAAAGAGTAAAATACCAGGGTAGACGCAACATAAGTTAACCAAAAGTAAAGCAAACATCACAAGTGCAAATTTCAAATATCATTTATTGGGATGCGATTTTGGTGTAAAGGGCAGGTTGGGTGATGGAAGATTGGTCTCGATAAGGATAGGTCTACGTGTTGATGGATTGATGGTAAGCGAGAGTAGCTCCTCTTCATGATTTATCTCTGGTCATTCTTAAACATTTTATGGATTCACCAATGATTTGAGATATATTCTCTTCACTAGCAACTTATTGGGGTGTTTTTTTGGATTGGTCAGTAGGTTCATTACAATGTTCTTGAATTCCCTAATTTAAAACTAAATTTCTAGAGTACAGTGCTTCACCTCTATCCTAAGTTGTTGAATTGCATCTACCAAAAAGTCAATATTGGTATTCATTAAGTCCTTAAAGTCTTCTTCATTCTCTGCCATTTTCTCTTGACCTTTTTTTTCTTAAAGTTTTCTGGAATGCTTTTCCTTTTTTCTTCAATAATCTTCTTATTCATTCATTTCTTTGTTTTATTTGTCTTTATTGCAGTCTCCTTAATCACTATTCCTCTATTTTTCTTATAAAAGGAATTTCTTCTTCCACATATTCTTCACCTTCTAAGCTTTCTTTCTCAATTTGTGGGGTTACTTCCTCATTTTTAGGTGAGCTAACTTGTTTTTCACACCTTAGCTGAAATCCTAGGTCTTCGGAATCAAATGATTCTATTTCAATACTAAAGGTCTTGTTAGTCATTACTAAGCTAAGTTCTTTAACATGCTCCTTCTCTTGCTCACTCTCTTCAGGAATTTCTACAGTTATAGGAACTTCTTTATTCCCATTTTCCTTCTTAAGAAAGGTATCTTGCTTGACTTCCTAGTTGGAGTAACCAACACCTTTTTTTTTCTTAGGTTTCTTCTATTGAATCTTTTTTGTTGATTCTTTAGGCTTCTCTGATGAGTCTTCTTTTTCCTCCCTTTAGGCTTCTATCTTCTTCTTCATTTTTTACCTTTTGTTAAATTCTTTCTTTATCTCCTTCAACAAAGCATTTCTCTCAGCAACAAACTTCATGGTACTTTTCATATAAAGCTTTTCT
This sequence comes from Ceratonia siliqua, assembly GCA_034509205.1. Taxonomy (NCBI): domain Eukaryota; kingdom Viridiplantae; phylum Streptophyta; class Magnoliopsida; order Fabales; family Fabaceae; genus Ceratonia; species Ceratonia siliqua. The sequence continues at coordinate 14,321 of JASKGM010027296.1, read as the reverse complement.
CTTGTTTCTTCCCTCTGGCTACACTTCCCTCCCTCTTTCTTTATCCCTATGTTTACTAGCAAATTTGTATCATAGGTTCCTTGTTCTATGGCAACTTCACTCCCTAACTTATCAAGATAGACCTTAACATCCTTAACTAATAGGGTAATGATAGTTCCATATGGTAACTTGGCCTTTTCCTTGTCCAAACTTGCTTTCATATGGCTGACTATTAGAAATAGGATGTTTATTTTAATAAATTTTGTAATACACCACATACAGAATGTCTCACGCTTGTTGGCTTGATTCGCTTTGCCTAGTATAAGAGTTACCATGTATGTTAGTACATGTAGAAGGAGTCTCAGGTTGGTGTTAAAGCAGAGGCTTCTACCACATCCGATTAACCATTTTGTTAAGTCAATAATAGGTATATCATGAGAATAACTAGCAAACACAATATCTTTGTGATTGGAATACATCCTAATTCCAGTATTTGGACATTTTATTATCTAAGAGAATTTTCCATATGTAATTGTTATCTTTCTTCCTCTTAATAGCAAAGTTCCGTTCAAAGTTCCTTTCTTAAACCTCATATTTACATAAAATTCTTTGTTGATGATAGGATAGATTTCTATTCAAATTTCCAAAAAAATCCCCCATTTTATGCTTCTAAACCACTAAAAATTCTTACGATTTTCTTTGTCAAAAAACTCAAGATTTACCTTTCTTGCAATTGAGCACTTTTGATGCATGTAGTCTTGCTTGTAAGCTTCTTAACCATCTATATCTCTAAAGAACTTGACTACTTTCTTTTTCATCTTTTTTCCTGGATTAAGTTGGAGTAGCATCATCAAGCTTTCTCTTCAAAGAGAATGCCATTGTTGTAAAGGAAGTTTAGGCATGATGAGGGTGATAGTATTTGGAATGGTGGTTTTTAGAGAGTGTATCTAAGGTTCAAAGAATCATATTTTCAGAAGAAGAGATGTAGGCCTTTTTGAAGGTTGAAGACGACTAGATACAATGTGATCGGACGTGTTTTATAGATAACACTTTAAACCTAGCATTATGACTTAATATTAATTTGATGTGATACCAAAGTAGTTGGCGGTAGTTCTAATTTGCAAAGCAATCATAATAGTGCATATTTGAATTTATTTAGAAATTAAATAAATATGCATAATAAAAGTATGAATAAACAGGTCGTGCATGCATGTTATTTCTAATTCGAGCAACTGAATAGAAATTAGAGCAACAAAATAGAGTAAGCATGCTATGAGAAACCACCATGAATTTATAGGCAATAGGATATATCTATTTCTCTCAGAATATTTAGGAATTTGTTTTCACTCAGAGGTTTGGTGAAGATATCTTCCAGTTGATTTTTAATGCTTACGAATTCCAATTGAATATCTCTCTTTTGAGCATTATCCCTTAGAAAGTGTTCTATAATTTCTATATGTTTAGTATTAGAGTGTTGAATGGGATTTTTAGATAGATTTATGGCACTTGTATTATCACATTTTATTGGAATGGTGTCAAATTTAAGACCAAAGTCTCCTAGTTGTTGTTTCATCCAAAGAATCTGTGTGCAACAACTTCCAACAGCCCTATATTCTGTTTCTTACTATGCCAAGAAATTAAGCAATGTCCTAAGAACTGGCATGTTTCACTTATACCTTTTCTATCTCTTTGCTTCCTCCAAAGTCAGTCTCTAAATTTCCTATGAGTTCAAAATTATTTCTTTTAGGATACCATAAACCTAAATTTTGTGTTCCAAGTAAATATCTAAAAATTCCTTTTAGAGCAATTAGATGTTCCTTAGGTTTGGGTCTGCTAGTAGTTAAATGAAGAAGAGACACAATTATACCTCTATAAACCTTTTGATAAATTAATTTACCTTGTTCTTATTTATCTAGTTTGGTAGAGCTTCCCATAAGAATATTTGCTTGTCTTGCTTTGTCCAATTGATATTTATTAAGCATCCCCTTTGTGCACTTAGATTGGTATGAAGATTTCTTCTTGAGTTTATTTGATTTGAAGTCTAAGAAGAAAGACATTTCTCTCATCCTGCTCATTTAAAAGTCACTATTCATCAAATCAAAAAATTTGTTACACAACAATTCATTAGTTGATCTAAACACAATGTTAGTGCATATATATTTGTATAATTAGAATATCATCCTTTGTTGATTTAGTAAACAATGTTGTATCAATTATTCCTCTAGAAAAGTTATGATTGATAAAAATGAGCTTAACCTTTCATACCAAGCTCTAGAAGCTTGTTTTAGTCCATAAGGAGATTTTGTTAATTTATAAACATGATTGAGAAGTTCAGATTGTTCGAAACCCACATATACTTCCTCATTTAAAAATCCCTTTAGAAAAGCACTTCTCATGTCCATTTGAAATAGTTTGAACCCTTTAAAACATGCAAATGCAAGTAATATTCTAATTGTTCTAATCTAGCTACTGGTGCAAAGATTTCATCATAATCAATACCTTCCTACTAATTGTACCCTTTAGCAACCAATCTTGCTTTGTTTCTTATCACGTTACCTGATTCATCAAGTTTGTTTCTAAAGACCTACTTAGTGCCAATGACTAATTTACATGTTGGAGTAGGTATAAGCATCCAAACTTTGTTTCTTTCAAATTAATTTACTTCCCCTTACGTTGCCAGAATCTTGTCCTTGTCTTCAAGAGCTTCATTGATGTTTTTAGGCTCTAATTAAGACATAAATGCTATGTGATTAATAGTTTTGAGTAAGGATCTGGTTTTTACACATTGTGATTGATCTCTAATTATGGATTCCATTAGATGAGCAGGGTTCATTCTCCAATCTCTGTTTACTTTGGTGGAGGTTTCTATTATTTCAATAATTTGCATATTCCTTTAAGTGCTTCCTGTAGTATACACATTCTCATCACTGTTTTGAGATTACATCTCTTGGGTTTCATTTTCTTCATTCATTGTCAATTCATTCAATTTGAATGTATTTCCATCATAGTCATCTTCATCTAAAAGAACTAGTTGCTGCTTACTTAAAGAAGAGGAGTTAATTTCATCAAATACCATGTGAATGGTTTCTTCTATAGATGAGGTTATTTTTTTAAACACCCAGTAAGCTTTACTTGATGTAGAATATCCAAGAAATATTCCATCATCATTTTTGGCATTGAATTTTCCTGTTATTATTGTTGAGAATGAAGCATTTGCGAGCAAATGTGTGAAAGTAACTGATGCTTGGTTTTCTTCCCTCATATGGTGTTTTCTTCAAGATGGGTCTTATCAAGCATCTATTCAAAATATAACAAGTAGTGTAAAATACTTGAGGAAGCTCTTTGTCATATAACATTGTTCTTGTCATATCTATAAGAGTTCTATTTTTTCTTTCCACTACTCCATTATGTTGTGGAGTCTTGGAGCAAAAAAATTGTGATCAATATCGAGGTTTTCGCAAAAGATTTCAAAGGATTTGTCTTCGAATTCACCTCACGATCACTTTTAATGCTCTTGATAAGATTACTCTTTTCATTTTGAACTTTCCTACAAAACTTTTCAAATATTTTGAAATTTTCATTTTTATGAGCAAGGAAGAAAACCCAATTGAATCTTGAAAAATTATCAATAATGACTAACCCATATCTCTTTCCACTTAAGCTTTGATTTCTTGTAGAACCTACCAGATTCATATGTAATAGTTTTAAAGGTTTTGAGGAAGAAATATGATTTTGCTTTTGAAAGAGGACCTATTTTGTTTACCTTTATGACATGCTTCACAAATATTTTTTTTCTCAAACTTTTCTTTTGGTAAACCAGAAACTATATGTATTTTTGATAATTTAGAAATTAGGTGCATGTTGGCATGTTCAAGTCTTTTACGCCATAACCAGTTTTCATCAATTGTGGAGGAAAGGCCTTCTGATGACTTTTTAATGGAATATCTTTCAAGTATACAACATATACATTCTCCTCTCTTAGACCTGAGAATAGGATGTTGTCATCTTGGATATTAAATATGGTGCATTTTGGTGGTTCAAAAATTACATTGTGTCCTTTATCACACAATTGGCTTACACTAAGCAAATTATGCTTCAACATGTCAACTAAATAAAAATTATCAATAGTGGAAGATGAGTTTATAGGAGCTTTATCAATACCAATAATTTCACCCTTCTTGTTATAGCCAAATTTGGCAACTCCTCTTTCTTTTCTTACCAGATAGTAGAATTTTGTGGCATAACCTATCATGTGCCTTGAGCAACCACTATCAATATACCGTTGTTCCTTTTTGTATCTTGGGCTCAATCACACCTGCAAACAAATATTCAACCAATCTTAAGTACCCAAACTGATTTAAGTCCTTGAGGGTTAGTAGTTGTTCCTTTAGGTGCAGAGACACCTTTGGGAATCCACATTTACTTAACCTTTTTGTAAGAGTTTCTTTTTTTAGTACAAATATTTATAATATGTCCATTTTTGCCACAATAGTAACATATCTTTTTATTCTTGATCTTTTCCTTATTTCTATAAGAGTAACTTATTTATTTTCCTTTAAGTTTAAGAGGTAAACTTTTTTAACTTTTCTCAGAATGGATTTGATAAGATCCAAGACCAATTCTATGAAGAGATTTTTTTGTGTTCCTAGCATGATATCTAGTTTCTTTGTGCTAGATGTAAATTTTGCAAGATCACTAACTAGTGATTCTACTATTTTCTTAAGAGATTCATTTTCGACCTCTAATTTTTCACTTTTTATTTTTAATGAATCATTTCCCTTTCTCAACATTTCTAGTTCAGTAATAGTGATGTCATGTGATTCCTTAAGTGCAATATATTTCATACTATCTTATTATAATTTTCAAAAAGTATGTTAAAAAGCTTCTTGTAATTCATCAAAAGAGTATGAAGTGTCAAGATCATTTACCTCATCTTGTTTGTTTGCCATAAGACATAGGTTAGTAGCTTCCTCTTCTTCCTTAGGCTCACTATCAGATGAATCATCTTCACTCCATGTTAAGTCTTCCATCATGGTTATCTTTTTCTTTCCTTTGTAGTGTTTTTGAGAAGTGGCCAATTAACCTTGACATGTCTAGGTTTCTAGTATTCATAACACATTATCTGATCTCTTAAGTTATCTCCCTTGAGCTATGGCTTGTTCTATTAGAATTTGTTTCTTTTATAGAATTTACACATTCTTTTAGTAAGGAAAACTATATCCTTTTCTTTCCTTTCATCAACTGCTTCTTCTCAATTGTTGCTTTTAAAGTAATGCTCTTTGTCTATTGTGATCTTTCAACTTAATTTCTCATGAAGTTATTCTCGTAGTAAATTAAATTACCTCTCAACTCATCATAGGACATTTCATTCATATTTCTTGCTTCTTGAATGGCTGCGATCTTGGCTTGCCAAAGCATCTAGATCATTGATGATGCTAGACAACCTTTTGAACATATCTTTATTTTCTTTCATCTCAAAAAATTCATAATCATAAACTAGCATATCGAACTTGGTTTCTCAAACCTCTACAGTTCGCTCATATGTTATATGTAGTTTCTCCCATATTTCCTTTGCGATTTTGCATATGGAAATCTTTTTATACTCCTCAGCATTTATTGCACAATACATGAGATTGATTGCTTTGGCATTAGTTTCTACCAGCTTGATGTCTCATTTAGACCATTATTCTTTTGGTTTATCCATAACAAGACCATGAACTATTTTTCTGGGCATGTAGGGGCCCTTTCAATAACACGCCATAGCTGATAGTTAACATATTGAATGAAGATTTTCATTCTCTCTTTCCAGTAGGTATAGTTGTTTCCATCAAAGAAAGGTGGTACGACGTTTGAGTAACTTCCTACCATGTTGATTGAATTATGCTATTAGGATCTTTGCTCTAGGCTGTTAAACCTAAAAAATAGAAACCAAAGCTCTAAAAAATTTTTTTACTTTAAATAGCAGTAAACACATAAGAATACGCGTTGAATTGGGTGTTCTTATAATTCTAAAATTTTCAAACAGATAAAAACATTTTCTAGAATGAGTAACCTGAGAAATTGGTTGCTCTATTCCTAGTAGACTTCAAGTATAAATTTTGATCAATGATGAAAAATATTTTGAAGAATAAGTGTATTCAAAACTTAATATTGCAAATCTTTGATAATAATACTCAATGATAGGTTTACTTGAAAGAGGTTTGGTGAAAACAAGACAACTAATTTAGAATTAGAAGTTCTTTGAGCAATCATATTAGGAAAGAATTTCTCTGTATTAAAGAGAAGAGGAAGATATGGATAACGAAGAATCACACCAGGATATATAGTGGTTTAGACCCAAAAAATGTTAGATCCTACGTCCACTTCCTAAGCACAAAGCAAGGGAATTTCACTATAAGGGTAATCACAAATATAGGTGCAAGCTATCATAGCTTTTATAACTAAAACCTTGGTTAACCTTTTCTTCACTGTGTTTTTCCCAAGAACCTAGCCAAAACTCACTCACAGGCTCAAGCCCTCATAGGTTTTTACTACCCCCTTGGGAAACCCCTTAACCACTAGGTTTTTCCACTCAAGAACCTAGCAAAACTCGAACACAGGCTCAAGCACTAGGTACTTTACAACCAACCTGGTAAACCTATCAAAAATTAGATTTTCTCACAAGTTAACCTAGCAAACCCACAAAACAAATTTAGAATGAATGCAAATAAGCTTAAAGATATCTCAAGATATTTTATCAAATAAGGCTTAATGAGTGAATCTCAAACTCAGCTCAAGTGATATTTCTTTTGTTTCTTTCCAATCTTCCTTTTACCTTTTCTATCTTGAGGCATGGCTATTTATACTGGTGTAATTTGAACGTTTGAGTTCATAGCCATTGGAGACATAGCACGATGATGAGGCGCAACAGAAACTGTTTCCATATTGAATTTGGTTCATGCAGTGTTTCTACATGAAAATCGTTGTGTTTGTTGATTGGTAGGTTTGGATTTGTGTTTGACATTTTGATAATGTTTTATCCTTTTTCACACTTGTTTTTAAAGCTTCATAAGTATGAAAGGATAACTATTCTCTACTGTAAAGTCACTGCTCCTTCTGTTTTATTATATGCATAAGCAAACTTTGAAATAGTAGAGGAATTGTCTTTTCAAAATAGATTAATAATAAAATATTATGAATCTTTCAAAAATAATTATTTTTATAGGAAACCTTCTAAAAGATACATCTTATTTTAAGAAACACTTTTTGGTATTAGATTATCTCGAGTGAACAGTCCCTAGGATTCAAAGTTCATATATGAATTTTGGAATTCAATATGCTCGAGTTCTGATTTACACTTTGTTTTCTGCTTACTATTTCTCCAGGTCTGCTTGCTCAGTTCTTCAAGTCTGCTTGCTTAGTTCTTCAAGTTAGCTATTCGTTCTATGATATCTTAAGTTCTTTTGACTCTTCTTAGTTGACTCATCAAAACTAATTATATGCACTCAACAAGTATATGGATCAACAAGGCAAGGTAAAAGGATGGCTACTCTAGGAGAAATCTCTCCATTTGAGTTCATTATGTCTTTTTCTTTTCTTTTCAAGAATGTTATAAGTTGTTTATTCTAGTTCCAAGATGGATCCATGATTATGATTCTTGTTTTTTTTTTAGTTAGGCTCCATTTGTTTCAACTGTGACTACCCAACCTTTCCTTAAAAATATAACTTCTAAGAAAACTCATTTTCAAAATTTGGGATGTCATTTTAAAAAAATTAATGAAGGTTTATTGGGGTTGCCACCTAAAACCTTTTATTTTTTGAAAAAGGGGGAAAGATTTAGGAAAAACCCTTTTTATTATTTAGAATCAAATTACGTTCAAGGATCTAATTAAGTATAGGGAATGTGTTCGCACTCCACAACATCCTTACCGTAGTTAGTTTTGCAATACCCTAAAGTTTGTCTATGTTATCCTATTAATAACTGATTTTGGAAGATTAAAATAAAAAAATAAAATTGAATAAAGTTAAATGATATTATTTTTAAAAACTAATATATATAAAATAATATGAACCAAATATCAAAAATACAATAAATAAAAATAAATTTTGTTTCTTGTTTCTTTTTTAACAAAATAACTAATATATAAAAATGATATGAACATGATATTTGAAAGCAAACATTCAAAAGAAAGGAATAGAAGTGTACCTTGTCACCCATTTACCGTAAATTTTATCATAATAGAACTAAATAAATAAATAAAACAATGAAGAAAATAAAATAAAACAACAAATATAATAAAGAAGAAAACAAAGAAAGAAAAAACAAAGAGACAAACATAAATACAAAAAGTGTAAACAACATAATAGAAGAAAACAAACAATAAAGTTTCAAGCCAGAAAAATAATAACAAAACGTAACTGAATGATCAACCACCATATTGTAATTCATAAGGAGCTTTCTATGGATTATCTCTCATGAGTGGTGAACAACATAAAAATGCTTAAAAATAAAATTCAAACAAAAATGCAAGAATACAAATTTAACGGAGGGAAAAGTGACTTTTCTGTGATGAACTTAAAAGTCGTCACTAAAACAAGGTTTTCTGTGACGACTTATAGATGTTGTCATTGAATGTAGTTGTCAGCTATTTTTAGTGAGGACTTTTCAATTTTGTCACAAAATCCAACCTTTTTAGTGACGACAGTCATTTATTGTCACAAAAGATATCCAAAAGTCGTCACTAAAAGTCAAATTTTTGTACCAAAGGTGGTAGGTTTAAAATTCCATGATTTAGTGACGACAATTAGAATGTCGTCACTAAAAACTTTTTTTGACGACTTTGATGCGTCACTAAAACAATGTTTTTGTGACGTCATCCTAATTGTCATCACTAAAAACAATGTTTTGTAAACATTTAGTGATGACATTAATTTATCATCACTAAATGTATGTTAGGGTGAAACCTTTGGTGACGACATTAATTTATCGTCACTAAATGTCTGTTAGGGTGAAGCCTTTTGTGACGACATTCATATATCGTCACTAAAAGAAGGTTTTATAAACCTTCAGTGACAACAGTTATTTGTCGTCACTAAATGCCTATACTAATGGCTTTTTGTGATGACTTAGATACGTACGTCACAAAAGGTAAGTTATAAAATTAAAAAGAACTCTTCTTTCACCCCTCAAGTAATACCCATTTTTTTTAAAATAAGAATTTGCACCTTTTAAATTAATTTAGAAAAAAAAAGGAGGGGTTCAAATGCAAATAATCAAAAGTCTAGGGCTAAGTGGCAATGAAATTTAAGTATTCATAATTGCAAAAATGGTCCCCCTCTTAAAAATCCCTAAAATTAGAAATTTAGCAAAAGTTCTTCCAAATCCTCTTCTCCTTCACGGCATCCTTCCCCCCCTCTGCAAACCCTGAAAGGAGTTTCCATTTCTCCTGCTCGGCGTCAAGAAAATAGAGGCTCTCTCTACCTCTTGTGCATCTCTTCCCCTTTGTAACTCTCCACCTCTCTCTCATCGTTAACACTCCACAACCGTGGGTACCTCTGTTGGCCAGTCACAAGACAAACCAGCCACCGTGGAGTCCTGTTTTGCCTCTACTGTCAGCTGCTATCCGTGGGGGGGCTGTTTTATGGTAGCTAGGGCCTTGCTACAGCGTCATTTTCCACCACTTGAGTCCGAGATTCTCCTCTATTTTGGAAGGTGAGGACTTACTCTTTTGGCCAATGAGGAACAAAAGAAATTCTAAACCATGTATTGGCTATTTCCCGTGGGTGTCTCTGTTCTTTTTTAGGATTATTAGATTTCCTAAATCTCCTTAGGTATATTTTCCAACTTGTGTAATTCTTCTTGGACACAAAATACATGATTTAAGTGATGGTTTTAGCAACAAAATAAGTTCTAGTTCTTGGAACAGCAAAAAATTTGGTTTTGAAGCAATTTTTTTTTTGTAGATAAACTCATGGTCACTAATCACAATTTAAGAAAACCCTTTGAAATACAAACTGAAATACTTACATTTAGGGGTTTGTGACTTTTCTGATTTGGGGTTTGTGAGAGTGTCATTTTCAGAAATTGATAACTAACAAGGCCTCATATGTGCTTTGCATGTTAATAGAGCAGAGGAGTGTCCCTAATTTGAAATGCTTATATAATATAATAGATGGAAGAATGTGTCCCTAATTTTCAGTCAATTCCATATCAATCTCTACTTATATAGTTTAACATTTCTGGCAACTAGTTTCAGCTGTAAACTCCTAAATCCATTGAATCCATATCATACTGGCCTTACTCAAACAAAAGTACCAAGACTTAGCCCCTAGCTAGCACAGAACAGACACCATAGGAAAAGGTACACCAAACCATTTTTAAACAAGGTCACCCTCACCACAGAAGAGTATAAGCTTTACCCAGGGCACACCAAACCATTTTTGACACCCTAAGCCTCATGTTCCTCTTCTTCTGATGAAGCTATTGGTGTGGCCTATTGGTGGGTTCAAGCCAAGGCTGCCATAAATACCCTTACCCTATAAGGGCTTTGTTATTTATGTTTTGACCTATTCCCACCTTTCAATACCCTTACCCTATATAGGCTTACAATTAGATCTCAACGAGGAATATTACAACAATTTTTAAACATATAGGATCAACATAAGATGAAAGTTAGGAAAAAATAACACTAAAAATTGCAACAGAAAATCTAAAAAAATTTGAAAAGGGGTCTAAACGATGGAATTTAGCCAAACTAGGGTGGTGCTCATAGAAAAGATGTGAGTTATGTTTATAAGGTCATTTTCCTTTAACTAACCAATTTTTAAGCTATTCTAAACATTTATCCATACAAAATCATGCAAATTGACTTAAAACCACATGTTTTCACCAGAAAACCACCAGAAACTAACATTTTGCAACCTTAATTACTAGATAGTAGTTACTACCCTCGGGTTCAAAACTTAAAAAGCTTTTTTTTTTTGCTGTTACAATAATTTGAAGTTGCAAATTTTGCTCAGGAATTGATTAATAGAATTTGCATTACATTTGAAAATTGGAATAAGGTTCCTACTTCTGATTGAGCTTAAACTCAACTGTTTAATTTCCTCTTCTGTAAATGATTTGGTATACTTGGTATGTTTAATTTGGTTTTATTTATCATTAATACACCTATCACATCATATTCAATTTGGATTTACTTATTATCTAGGCACTGTATTGCTTGTTGGGAAACAAATGACTAATCAATCATAAATACATTTGTACTTGATTGCTTGTCTTTTGTGTCTTTAGCTGTAAAACTTTTATTTTTCTGTCATTGAATGGTCAATTATGATTTATGAACTCCTGACTATTATCTGTTTAGCCTTTTAATACATAAAAGAAGGAGAGATACTCAAAAGACATAAAAATCCCCATATGAACTCCTAACTTCTAATATTGTATGCATATCATTTTGATGTATAGTGGTTGTTGAAACTATCTCACTATTTGTATAATTATAGGGAATAATGGTTAATAAAGGTTGGATACAAATTAGAAATAGAGTTGATCCAAGGTATATAAGGGGAGTAAATGTTTTTCTTGACTTTGCTTGTAGTCAACCTGGGGTGAATAACGGAATTCGGTGCTCGTGTGATAGATGTAGAAACACAACATATAATAACCGATCAACAATAAGGAAGCATCTCTTTCAAAGAAGATTTTGGAGAAGTAATGAAACTTGGGATTTCCATGGGGAACCTTTGAAGACAACTTCACAATGTCTTGATGTTGGTGAATCTAAGGAAAACAATAATGCTATTGAGAATGATATTATTGGAATGGTACATGATGCATGTGGCTTTATGAACATGGATACTAGGCGGAATTATCTTGATTTCAATGAAGAACCAAATCTAGATGCAAGAAAGTTTTACAATTTATTGAAAGATGCTGATACAAATCTTTATCCAAATTGTGAAAAAATTTCGAGGTTGTCCTCTATTGTAAGGTTACTCCATATAAAATGTCTTAATAAATGGAGTGACAAGTCTATGGATATGTTGTTGACATTTTTTAAAGAAGTTCTTCCTAATGGGGTCTTGGTACCCGATTCTTACTATGAAGCTAATAAGCTTATTCAGAATTTGGGTCTTGATTACACAAAAATAGATGCATGCAAGAATGATTGTATTTTATATTGGAAGGAGCATGCCAATGCACAGTCATGTCCAAAGTGTAAATTGTCAAGATGGAAATCAATTAGGCATAAGGGCAAGAAAGTGCCACATAAAGTATTACGCTATTTTCTTATCAAATCAAGGCTTCAAAGGATGTATATGGTAAAAGAAACTACTTAATATATAAGTTGGCACAAGGAGCAGTGCATTGATGATGGGGTATTAAGACATCCAGCAGACTCTCTTGCTTGGAAATCATTTGATGAACAACACTCATCATTTTCTATTGATATTAGAAATGTGAGGTTAGGTTTAGTAAGTGATGGGTTCCAGCCATATGGGGATATGAGCTCATCTCATAGTATTTGGCCTGTGGTTCTCGTACCATATAATTTACCTCCGTGGATGTGTATGAAACATCCGTACTTTTTTACGACGCTTCTAATTCTAGGTCCTAAATCCTTAGGAAATGCCATTGATGTATTTTTACAACCAATGATTGAGGAATTAAAAGAATTATGGGAGGTGGGGGTGGAGATATTTGATGCACACACACAATCAAATTCCAGGTTACATGTAGCTATTTTATGGACAATAAATGATTTTCCAGTTTATGGGAACTTATCAGGTTGGGTGAGCAAAGGAAAGTTTGCATGTCTTTATTGCCACAAAGAGTCTTATTCTCTTTTTTTATGAAGTAAAATTTGTTACGTGGGACACCGTCACTTCTTGCCAATTGATCATCCATGGCATCAAAATAGAAGGGCCTTTGATGGAAAAATAGAAACTAGACATGCACCAATGTGTTAACTGGTGATGATGAACATGTCCAATTACAAAGTTTGGGAAATATTATATTTGAGAAAGGTCAAAAGTGAAAACATGATGGGTCTGGTGTTGCCTATAATTGGAGAAAAAGAAGTATTTTCTTCCAACTACCTTATTGGAGAACTCTTATGTTGCGACATAATCTTGATGTCATGCACATAAAGAGAAATGTCTCTGATAATGTTTTAGGAACGGTGATGAATATGGTCAAAAAAACAAAGGACACATTGAAGAGCTGATATGATTTGGTCGATCTAGGCATCAAACAAAGTTTACATCCTCAACAACAAGGTGGCAATATATTGATACCAGCTACGTGTTATGCATTATCCTCACAAGAGAAGCTGAGAGTTTGTAACTTTTTGACAGCGTTAAAGGTTCTAGATGCATTTTGCTCTAATATTTCACGATGTGTCAATGTCTAACAAAAAAAAGATTTTTGGACTTAAATGCCATGATCATCACATATTATTGCAACGAATACTCCCACTTGCTTTACGTGGATTACTACCTAAAGATGTATATGAGCCTATAACAGAGATGAGCAACTTTTTTAGAAATTTATGTTCAAAGTCTTTGACAGTTTAAGACTTAGAACTTCTTCAAGAACAAATTATGAAAACATTATGTAATTAGAGACTGAATTACCTCCCACCTTCTTCGATGTCATGGTCCATTTACTAGTTCACTTGGCAAGAGAAGCAAAGGTTGCAGGACCTATCAATATCGGTGGATGTACCCCATTGAAAGGTGATTCTCTTTAATATAATTTTATTTTGTTCATTTTATATAATTTGATAACCTTATGGCTATTCATATAACATGTAAGTAGGTACCTGCATACACTTAAATCATATGTTCGCAATAAGGCTCGTCCAGAGGGATCAATTATAGAAGGGTATATCGCAGATGAATGCCTTACATTTTGTTCAAGATACTTGAACAACATCAAAACTAGGTTTAACAGAGCTCCCAGAAATGATAATGGAGAAGTGAGACCTTCTTGTATATTAGTATTTAGAAAAAGTGGCCTACCTAAGGCGACATTCAAATCAATTGCCCTTTCCAATGAAGTGTTGATCAAGTTTGTATGTATGTGGTTCAAAATTGTGAAGAGGTGTTGCCTTTCATAGAGTAAGTTTGAGTTGCCTTCCTCAAATAAAGAATGGAGTTATCAGTATATCATGAATTTATTTAACATACAATCTATACTTGTAGGAAACATAAAGAGAAGCTTCAAAGATAGTCCTCATCAAATGTTCTACAAAGACATAACAAAGAGTTTCATGGTTGGTTTTATGAACATGTAGGTGTCGTTGGATGAACAAAATAATATAAGATCAAATAAGTGAGTATTGAGTTTTTCATTAATG